>JAJOOR010037834.1:0-10413 GCA_036250505.1 Solanum acaule | reverse complement strand
AAGTCATTTATGACTTGCTGGGACTGACAGTTCGGTCACTTGGTCGTTCGTTTGGTCTTGGTGCGAGTTTTTGTGTTTTGGAGCTTATGAACCTTGAATAATCATTTTCGATTAAAAGTTCAAGGAGATGACATCAGAATCCAATTCTGACGATTCTATCAGCTCCGGAAGGGTCATTTTAGATTTGGACTCATTTAGGGATTTATTTATATAGATTTAGTGTCCTCAAATGCTTATTTTGTGCCAATAACTGATGTAAAACCCTTGATTCCCAGGTATATGGATTAAGGAACAAAGCATGGATGCTAATTTCCAAAAAGGAACAAAGCGAGCTGAAAGAATGAAGAAAGGCAAGCATGGTGATCGCCAAGTTCACTTGGTGAGTCACTGAATGGCTACTTTGACCGCCTAAAGTTTCAGTGTACCAAACCCTGAAGGTTAGAACCAAGTTGGCGAGATAATGGAGCAGTCGGCGGATCGCCAAGTGGATCCGCGATGCAGTGTTGAATCGCCCAAAGTTATAGACCTTGAGGATGCTGAATGCCAAGGCAGAATGGCGATGTAAATGACCAAAGGGCCGCTCGCTGAGTGGTTTGACGATCCCGACTTACTTCGCCGAGTGACTCTTCGCAACACATTTTCGGCGACTATAAATATATTTTTGAACATTTAGTTTAGTATCTTTGCTCATATATTTTTAATCTATTATTGAGTTTTGAACTGGTGAGACAGTTTTCTCTAGTTTTTCCTAAGCTTTGAAGAATTGAAGTTTTTCACTTTTGAGAAATTGGAAGTGGGTCTTTGAGATTCTTCGAATTGGAGCATTGTAAGGACGAATCTACACTTACCCAGTTGATGGATAATCAATTTGGTAACTGTTTTTTACCTTTTTATGATGTCTAGCTAAAACCCCAATTCTTGGGGTGTGATTATGGGCTGATTTAGTTTATGGGTATTGCTAATTGTTAGTCTAAATGCTATTTAGAAGTGAGTTCAATCAGTAATTGTGGTTTAATTTAAGAATTGTAGTTGGAAATGCAGTTCTACCCTTGTAAGGCTTGCTCGAGAGAGAGGTTTTAAAACTAAAATTATTGATTGATGGTGTGTGGGTATTGGGTTAACCTGGGTTCAGCTAGAGAGAGTGAGTCCTAAACCCAATTCCACACATTCAGCTCGAGAGAGTGAATGGACTAAGGTGTGGGCTGTTCTTATTTTGCATGCTTGTTGATGTTCGAGAGAAATCAACTTGATTCGGAGTAAATTATTCGAGAGAAAGTTTATCTCCTCTATAGCCTAGCTTATTCACTAATATCTAGTTAATTCTAATAGTCGCAATTACCCGTTTGTCTATATTAGCCTATAGTCGAATCACATCCCAAGAACCCGTCTCATTATTGTTATTTCGTATTGTTTGCCACTGTTTGTAGTTGATAATTCCAAACCAAAACCCCCCTTTTGACATTCGTGTCACCCCCTGATTTGAATGATGTCTTTAATCAATAACTTTTATTCCTATGATTGATTCGATCATGTTCATACTTCCCTATTGAATCTGAAACACGTATCGCTCCCTGTGGGATTCGATCCCAACTCATTTAGTTGGGTTTTATATTGATTAACGACCGTTGACGCTTAGAATTGGATGAAGTGTCTTTGAAATGTCATTAATCATATGTCATGATTTTTTTATTTTTTTTTGGTTCCTTTCTTACATTCCACGTTTTATTTGTTTGACAATTATTTAATGATAAAACTTTTTTTTTGTGGACAGGAGATTAATAGATTTGAATATTGGAGTAGATGGGTCACTTCGACATCTTTATTTTGCCGTTTCTACCTATCGGGTAATAACTTAATACTTCCCCTATTAATATTTAACATATATATATTCTCAAGTTTTATCTAGTTTAATTTGATTTTTTGTGATATTTATTGAATTGTTTCATGTATTGCAGCATATTCTATTATCATTTGTTACTGCAAAATCAAAACAAGAATAGGGAGAAAAACAAGAATTGAAGAAGTAAAACAAATTAACCATATTTAGAATTAGTAGAGTCTCATTTGTTATCATGACGGCTGAATTATTAACATGTTGTCTCTCGATCTGAACACTAAATAATAAAGACTTTTTGTTTTTCAATATCGGAATGTCCATTATTTTATTTATTTTTAAACAATATAAATAAATAATTTAAAATAAATATATAATTAACATATACCACCAATGAATGTGGTGGAGCAGATGAGACTATTTTTTTCCTTAACAAGAGATTTTGGGTATGAAAAAATCTTTAGTAGGCAGAGTTCCCCCGGAATAGGCCCCTACACGGTCCTAATAGGACCTTATGCGGCGTAAATTCGAATTAATCAGGCTCTAATATAGATATCGGATATTGACAAAAAAACAAAAAGACATATTAATATGTGCTAATGTTGTTGAAGTAGAAAGAATTAATTTTTTAACATTATGTCATACCACTAGTATGGTTGATAAGTGTATCGGGTTTTCCAATGTTGTTGAGGTAGAAAGAATGAACAAACTCACAACCTGCACCGATGATGAATTTGCCGATTAAATTCGTAATCGAAATCCATACAGCTGTGGTTTGTTGTTTATACATATAATTTTACTATTCATCTATAGTTGACAAATAATTAATAAGCATTGTTTTTTAAATTTAGATTCCCAGATAATTAATAGTAATAATTTGAGGTAAATAGTAAATGACAAATTTTTCTATGGTAGAGCCTTTTAATGAACAAAAATTTCAGTCAACAATTCTAAAGAACTTCAAGTTCTTAATATAATTATTAACTGTATGTGCTTTGTACGTGTGTATCCCGATAATTTAAGTAATAAATATATAAGAATGAATTATTGTGGGTAGGTTATATTATTAAATACAAAACTTAAAAGAATAACATAAAAATTTTAAAATAAAAAAAGTACTTAATTAAAGAGAAATATGATAACTTCCATCACACTAATAATTAAGTTGCAAAATTAAATGTAGTAAACAAAGTTGTCATTAATATGAAACGTAAAAATTATGTTGGTATTGATACACGAAAACACACTCTAAACAATAAGATAAAAAAAAAAAAAAAAACTACATTGTATATTAGCATAATAATATAACACTATAACACAACAACTTTTTACAAACTAACTATAGTAGAAAGACTTAATGTAAACTTGTCATCTACCAAAAAAAACTTGGTGTATAAGATGACAACCTAAAAATTACGATAGAAGAAAACTGAAAATCATCTACCACGAGACTTAGTGTACATCCACTGTATGTATCCTATGAAACAATAATTATATAAATAAATTATTAGAAAAAAGTATCAACATTAAATGAGTGCAATATTTATTTAAATGATAAATAAAGTTATTTTTGTAAACTTGTGATATACATTTATCTTGTGTTATAATAATAATAATAATATTTCATAAATTATAATAGAAAGTGTCCCTAAACCTAGCGGAATTAAAAACGCACGAAATTATTCAGATAAAATTTAATAATAAGAAAATACTTCTCAATGTAAAAGGAGATTTGTTTTATAGTAAAAGAAAATAGTGTTATAAATAGAACAGTGGACTAGTGGTTAGCAACGATGACGGTTGTGATTTGTAGAGGTGTCTGATGGTAGACGACGATTATTGTGGTTGATAATGGCGGTGGTGGTGGTTATGATGGAAGAGATGGTTAGTGGTCGTGGCTAGTGATTGTGGATTGAGTGATGATGAATATTATCCACACAAGAATACCTCTTATTGATCAGAGTGTGTTAAGTATGGATGAAAATGTTTTCTTGAAAAACAAGTTGGTGAGTGAATTTTTTTTTCTAGTGTTTGATTAGAGAATGAAAAACATTTTTCAGAAAATATCTTTATTATTGGATAGAGAGTAGAAAATATTTTTTAGAAAAATAATTTATGACCCAAAAATGTACCCCGACACTTGAACTAGGAAATGATTACAATGATCGATCCGAGATTTGATCTCGAAATGAGAAACGACCCCGACGATCGATCCAAAATCGATCCCAACACCTGATTCATGACCTGACCCTGACTAATGACTAGGAACCCGACATTCAAACTAGGACCTAACCTCCACTCTGACCCGACAACCAACCTGGATTCAACCCCTGACCTGACCCCGATTTTAATTTGGGGCTTGACAGACAAACTAGGACTCCACCTCGACTCTGACACCTAAATCAAAATACGACTCTGACGATCGATCTGAGATCCAACCCTGTGACTTGTCCCAAGACCTGACCCCGACTCTTGACCCAAAATTCAAAATTTGAATTGGGATTTGTTCCTGAACTTGACACTCAAACCTAGACACGATCCAGACGATCGATTCAGAATTTGACCCTGATACTCGACTTCGGATCTAATCTTGACTCATGATTCGGGACCCGACATTTAAAGTGGATCTAATCCTGATCCTGACACCGATACCCGACCTCGTTGACTGATTCTGGAACCCAATCCCAACACTCAACCCGAGACCCGAATTCCAATCAAGATCTGACCCCGACATTCGATGCGGTACCCAACTTTCAAAAGTTGGAAAATGCACTTCTAGTTAGAAATTTTTTTCCATTATACCAAACACACTCCTCGGTTCTAGATCCTAATGACTAAAACCTATTCAGACCAATGAAGTGTTTCAAATTTTAATGAAAACAAATGCGCATAATAATCCAATGTCTGAACCATTCAAATTCAGACCTCTAAACAAATGAGGCCTAAATCTAAATAGGCATAATACATATATTGGACCCTAAACTTCACTTCAAATTTTAATTTTGACCCCCAACTTTCATACTGCACAGACAAACACTTTAATTATCCAACTTTTAAATAAATAAACACACGATTTTTGCAGCCAAAGAGCGTGAAATGCAAACGCTCCAACGTGTATTAGTGAGCCACTCAATGACTGCCAACTAATTAAATATTTTACACGTCGATTTTAGAACTAAAAAAAATCAAAATTAATTTTAATTTATATACAAGAATCAAAATTAAATCCTCCTAATGGTTTTTAGAGCTTGGAGCTCATTGTTTGACGGAGCTTAGAGTTTGTTGATGGTTGGCTTCTTGGTTTAGGTATTTGTGGTTGTTGGGTCTGTTTTCATAGGGTTTGAGGGGTCATTTGATTGCTGTTTTGTGTCTGGTTCGAGCTGCTGGTTGCAGCAGTGTTGTTTCGTGATGATTCTCGCCGAAGATGGCGGATCTGATGGGTTTGGGGTCGAGTATTTGGTGAGTTTAGCGAGCTCGAAGCTCGTTCGCTTCATGGGTTGTGCTCCAATGTGGAGGACGAAGGAGAACGGCTGGGTTGGAGGTGTTTGGAGTTGGGAGTTGCTGGTTGTTTGAGGTTGAAGTCGGCTCGCTGGAGGTGGCGTGAGCGGAGGGAAGAAGAAGAAAATGAATGGAGGTTTTGGGTGGTTTCAAGTGGTGTTTGCTTGCCGGAAAAGGGAAGAGTAATGGATGTGGTCATTTGGTGGTGGCATTTTGCCTGAAAAAGAAAAAACTGAATGGGGGTTTTGGGTTGCCGGAGATTGACTGGAATCCAGGGTGGTAGAGTTGTCATTTCAGCATTTTTTTATTGTTGTGGGCCTCGAAAATTACTCCTAACTCGCGCAGAATACGTGCATATCACGCGTTTTGCCAGGTAGGACTCGAGTGTTTATTTATTAAAGGGAAAAAAAACAAATATACCCCCGAACTTTCATAAATGGTATGTGTATACCCTTCGTTATACTTTTAGTACACCAGTATCCTTACCGTCCAAATTTTGGAACATATATATCCTTTACACTAACGGTGATACACGTGTCTCAATCTTAACGGCCGATCCAATATTTGTTAAACTTCTAACCAAAATTGAAAAATCCACCCGAATTCATCTAAAAAAAACCCCAAATACATAATACCCACAACCCAAAAATATTAACCCAAATCTCCCAAATTAATTCACTTAATTTCAAATTAAGCAACTTAAACACTTTTTTAACAGCATCTTTCCCCCAATCTTCATCCCCAAATCATCCTCAACACTAAATCCTCCAATTTCTCATCATCTTCATGAGAGGAAGACCCATCCAACCATCTTCATCCCCAGAATCATCCTCAACACTACATCCTCCATTTTCTCCTCAACTTCCTCACATGTTTCTTGACCCATTTCATCTTTTCTTTAACTAAATCAATCATTTACTCATTACCATCATTATACATGATCAAATCTCACCGGAAGCACTGTTGAAAGACTTCACACAACCTTTGTATTAGATTTTATCCGACGACCATTAAACCTTAACTCTTTTGTCCACTACATCTTGTGTCCGACGACCATTAAACCTTAACTCTTTTGTCCACTACATCTTGTGCATATAACGGTTTAAGGCCAACAACGACTGAAATAGATATTATAATCTTTCTCTTTTCGTGTAGAGAAGAAGGCCATCGTAGGATTGACACAAGAACTGATACTAGGATTAGGATTTGGTTTAGTATTAGGGTTAGATTTGTCTGAAATTTGTTTGGGGAGAAGAGGTAAATGAGAAAGAGAAGGGTTTTTGGGGTCGGAGTACCATCTAAAATTAAGAGAATTGATTTGGGGATTTTTGGGTGGTTATTATGTATTTGGGTGAGTTTTTAAATTAATTTGGGTGGGTCTTTTAATTTTGGGTAGAAAATTTAACAAATATTAGATTGACGGTTAAGATTGAGACACGTGTATCACCGTTAGTTTAAAGGGTATATATGCTCCAAAATTTGGACGGTAAGAATACTGGTGTCCTAAAAGTATAACGAGGGGTATACACATACCATTTACGAAAGTTCGAAAGTATATTCGTCCTTTTTTCCTTTATTAAAAGGTTGAATAGTTAAAATTGAAGTCAAATTTAGGATCACATATATTATGCCATCTAAATAACTTTACCTCAAATGGAAGTATTGTACTAGTAGCGAAAGGAACACGAACATCATTAAACTTATAATGAAACAACACCACTAATAATTTTGGGATTAGAATTGGGTTCTGAAGCTTCAACCTTCACAAAATCTCCAAAATTATAAATGACATCTACAAAATTGATAATTTTTTTAGTATGCGAGTTAACTTGTATGTTTATCAAGAAAGGGCACTTTAAGGCACAAATATGGATCAAGATAACAAGGTTACAATCAAGATAACATACTATAAGTTCATCTAATTCATGCATATTCAAGAAATGGATAGTCCGTATAACCAACAACAGGATCGGATATATAGAATGTCTCCCTGTTATACTTGTTGAGAGGAGCATTAACCTTGAATCTCTTTGGTAAATCCGGATTAGCCAAGAATAGACGTCCATACGCAATAAGATCAGCTCGATTTTCAGCAATGGCTTTGTTCCCGTCATCCCTATGATATTCACCCGCGGCAATAAAAGTTCCTTTGAATGCCTCCCTCATGGGCACAAGTCTTTCTGAACAATCACAACTTTCCTCGTCTTCATTTTTAATCCTTGGCTCGATCATGTGGCAGTATAAAATGTCATACTTGTTCAATGATTCAGCTAAGTAAAGGCCCAGGGTACTGGGATTTGAGTACCCTGATTCCGCGTACTCTGCAAATGGGGAAAGCCTTATTCCAACTCTTTCAGCTCCAATCTCATTGGCAATAGCTGCAACTATTTCAAAAGCGAATCTGCAACGATTCTCCAGAGAGCCTCCATACTGATCACTTCTGTCATTTACTTGGTCTTTAAAGAACTGGTCTATTAGATAACCGTGAGCTCCTTGGATCTCAACCCCATCAAAACCTACAAATTGAACAATAAATAGATGAAAAATGAAAGCCAACATAGAGAATGATTATTTGTCTCCAAAATTTACGCTAGTTGTTATAAGACCTCTGCCTTGTCAAAGGTGCCAAAACAATTATGTAGATAAGAAATTCCTTGTATTCACATCCCAACACACTACCAAATATTATACTTCAAACAAACTACTTAAACAAAAGGCAGCAATTGCTGCTACAAAATTCTGTCGAAGAGGCAACAACTGCGAAAAAAGCAGAACATGTAAAAAACCACAACACATGAAGATGTATACAACATTTGGATTGTGCATGTTTTTCCGTTTTCTATTTTCTCTGTTTTTATAACATGAATATTAACCCGAGAACTAAAGACCATTCCTCCTATAAATACCTCACGAAAGCAAGAAATTAAACCTAAGATGACTCCTTTAATGAAGTGTCGTTTTCTCATTTCCTCATTAGATGATGATTGAAGGCTAATACTGTGACTTTATTTTGATGAAGTGAATTTAGTTCGCCAACAACATCCTTCAATGCAATTTGATGTGAACTTTCTGTAGTTTCATTTTTATTTGAGAGTTCAAGGAGAAAATTATAGTTAACAACTAGGAATGTCGCCCTATAGGCGATAAATTATAGACACCTCCCCTCCTAACTAACAGTTAAAATTTAAAGATGCCTCTCATGTCTTCATTGGATATCCCTTTGAAAATAAAGGGTAAAAGTTGTTAAGTCTGGATACCAAGAAAATAAGCACTTCCAGATATGTAGTTTTCTATGAGCATGTCTGTCGCAAGGTGTTTTTGCTTCACCTCTAGAGCGTACTGTGAAGTGGAAAGCCAAGGAAGAAGTGACTCTATCTGACCCAACATATTATAGAAAGCTCATTGCCAAACTGAACTTTCTTACCAACACAAGATTAGACATTGCATACGGTGTCCAACACCTTATCCAGTTCATGCGAGACCCCAGAAAACCACATTTGAAGGCAACATTTCATCTGCTGAGGAATTTGACGAGTGATCTCACCTTGGGCATTTTCTTGTCTAAAGATCCAGATTGTAATATATAAGGGCCAACTATGACTCAGATTAGGCTCATGTCCAGACTCTATATAGGAGATCGGTGAGTCGTTACTTGGTTCTGCTGGGAAACAGTCCAATCTGTTGGAAGTCCAAGAAGCAGGAAATTGTTTCCTTGTCCTCAGCTGAAGCAGAATATATGTCACTAAGGAAGGTAGTTTGAGAGTTGTCATGGTTGTGTAGACTCTTTACAGAATTGACCATTGCCTTTCCTAAACCAGTCACAGTACTTGGTTAAGGTCTGCCTTACACATTGCGAAGAACCCTGTCTTTCATGAAAGAACTAAACACATAGAAGTGGATTACCATTTTGTGAGAGACAAACTACAAGGATTGATTTCGTTGTGCCATGTTGCTACACATGATCAGCTTACAGATGTGCTTACCAAAGCTTTGAGAGGTCTAAAACATTCTGCAGTTACGAACAAATTGGCTGTGAAGTACTCCCCTCCCAACATGAGGGGTATCCGTATTAGAATCAGATATGTATTTGTATTGTGTAATTTACTTAACTGTGTATTAGTGCACCTATATTGTACGTTTAGTTTGAGTTAATTAGGAGTACGAACCAAAGAAGACGAAATATGAAAAATGGTTGAGGATTTTAAACAAGAAGAGTACCTATGAGATAATTGAAAGTTTCACATTTTATAGGGAGTCAGCAAGAAAAGGAATTTCCTCTTCTTCTCCCCTCTGTTGTTGCTCAATAATTACTCCACTTGGGGTTCGTTTGGGATAGTGCATTAGAAAAATAATACATCATCCGTCCCATATTAGTTGATCATCTTACTAAAAATAATTGCCACATATTAGTTGTTCGCATTAACTAAAATTTTCCTATATTATCCTCGTAATTAATTCTTTTTGAAAGAGTTCACATTTGCAATTAATCCTTCCATAGCGAGCAAGTATGTCAATTAAGCTCTTATTCAGTGTCAACTTTCAGAAAACATCTATCAGCAAACAATGTAGTATCACAGTTACAAACAATTCATGCCAGAACAATAAGCTATTCACTTCTTCGACAGCTTCTCCTTCATCCTCTGCACTGCACTTCTAAGAGTATCTTCATCTTTGCAGAAGGTAAACCTCACAAGATTCTTTCCTTCTTCCGGATTTAGGTAAAATACGCTAGTTGGAATGGCTACAACACCAACTTCCTTGATCAGGTATTCACAGAAAGCAATGTCATTTTCTAACCCAAAAGGGGTATGATCAACAACCACAAAGTATGTTCCACTCGAGGGGTACACTGTGAAACCAGCTTCCTTTAACCCCTCCACCAATATTGCCTTTTTGGCTGAGTAGTCCCTCTTAAGCTCCTCATAATAAGAATCTGGGGTTCTAAGGGCAGTAGCAGATGCATATTGCATCGGAGTGGATGTGGCAAAGGTGAGGTAGGAATGCGCCTGTCTTACTCCCCAAGTCAAGTGAGGAGGAGCTATTGCCCAACCTATTTTCCAGCCTGTTAGAGAAAATGTCTT
>JAJOOR010037829.1:0-14811 GCA_036250505.1 Solanum acaule | reverse complement strand
AATTTTAAATAAAACATTAGTTAAATATATCAATATATTGAATCTTTTGATTTTTGAATAAAACATTAGTTAAATGATATTTAAATATTAAATATTTCTAAACATTGTTCCAATAAAACTAATTTGCCTATTTTCTCACGCGCGTAGCCTACTAGCCTATCCTCCAATTTCTCTTCCCTTCATCTAATCTTTACTTATCAATTAATATATAGATGTTTTAAATTTGTTATGCTTAATTAATAAAAATAATAATTTTAACTGTATTTATTTTTAAAGATAAGCTGATTTGCAACTATCCTTATTTAACACTCTTTTTTAGAGATATCTGATTTCTAACTATCCTTATTAATCTCAACATTAAATATTTTTCTTTATAAAACATATATAGAAATAATTTGAAATTAACAAAATATATTGAACTAAAAATACCATTGTGGACATCATTTTAATATTTTAAAACACAATTAATTTTATGCATTATTATATAATTTATAAAACATTGTTAAAAAATAAAAATTAATAATAAATAAATAAAAAATATATAATATATAAATATATACACTCACTATTCACTAATAATTCATAATTGTCATTTTAAAATTAAAAAAATTATTCATTTTAAAATATCCGCGCAACGCGCAGATACGTATACTAGTAATGTGTTAATAGAGACAAAAAAAAGTCAGTGTGCCTGGTAGAGTGCATTAAAATAAATAATGCATTCATTACTTTTGTATATTAGAATATACTAGTGAACTTATCCGTTTTTCACGCGATTATAAAAACAATATGATGTCACTATATATTTATCCATACATATAATTGATTTCATAGAGAAAAACATTTGGTAAGTAGTTACATGACTTCCAACAAAGTCATAAGTAAGTCTTTTGAACTAAAAAACATATATAATTAAATTTACGACAATAAATTTTTATATAAAATAAAAAATAAAGAGAAATCATAAAGAGAACTAAAAAAAAAGAGAATGCAACATTATTTTTACCTTGCTTACAATCTTAATCATTAAAAAATAAAAACAAAAAGTACGAAATCAGCACACAATCTTCCAAACTCTTGTCGACATTCATTTTCACAAGCCAATCACCATTCAATAGTTTTTTCTTCGAGTCAACTTAAATTTTGAATAAAATAAGTATCGGAAACATAACAATTTAAAAGGATAATGTGATCATTTGTCCAAAGTCTTGCAATACTTTTATTGGCAGAATGACTTGAGAGACCCATGTACTTGGCTCTGTTGGTAAGTTGGACCCTCCTACTTATCAATTTGTCAACTGAACCCCTAAACTCATTAGAAAGTAATATTTTAAACCTTTTTTTCATCTGACTAGTGTGTGTGAAGTACAATTGCTTACACATGGAATTCCATGTCATTTTTAATGACATGTAAGAAATTACATGTTAAAATTTAAAAAAAATCAATTAAGCCACTTTTGTAATTTCTCGAAATTTTAGATAAGCTTTTTTTTTTTTTTCCAATTAAGCATGTTCTTCATATTTATTTCAAATTAATCACTAAATTCATGTCAAATAGATGAGATTTTTTCCCATTTGACTTGAAAATTCAAATACAAGTTCACCACCACAAATCCAACTAATCTCAAACACAATTTTGAATCAATTTCACAAGACACATTTGTTATGTTCAAGCTTTCTCTAACTTATCAATGGAGTTATAATTTTTTAGTATCCACGATCATCCTTCGTGTTAGTCCATACTTAGACCTCTTTTTTAAAGCCTAAAAAACAAATAATAATCTCAATACTTTTAGACTAAAAAGCTAAAATCTAAAAGACTTTTAGACTAAGTGGTCAGGGTGAGTGATTGATTTGTAGTGAAAAAGAAGTGTGGGCTGAGAAGAAAGTGGATGGAGGAGAGAATGAAGAGGAGGGAGAGTGGGTATGGTGGATGAAATTCCATGAAGAAGAAGAAGAGAGAAGGGGGGCTGGGACGGAGGAGAGAAGGGTGGGGCTGGGTGGGTGAGGGATGGTTGAGGAAGATGGGTTTTTAATTTTTTTTCTTAAAATTGATAATTATTATTATTATTTAAATATTTTAAATGTAAAATACCTTATTTACTCATTGTCAAACTCGTGTAATCACGTAAATTTCCAACTCAGCATTATCAATACCACATAAGTTTGGTCAATGGTCAAAGAGGTTTAAAATATTGTGTTATAATGAGTTTAGGGGTTCAATTCGCAAATGATAAGTAGGAGGATTCAACTTACAAACAAAGCCAAGTACAGAGGTCTCCCAGGTCATTCCGCCTACTTTTATTTATAGGACTATAATATGCATAACAAATAATGTCAAGAATATGACTATTAATTTAGAGATTATGATAATAAAATTATGGGAGTAATGAAAATAATGACCATTAAGTTTTGTATTACAGAATATAAATGAATACTTAATTGATATATTTATTATTCTACAATAAAAAATAGAGAAATTGTAAAGATTTGAAAATAAATAGAATTCTTAGCCAAAGATTATAATAAAGACGAAAAACTCAAGAGACTCAAGACATTATTGTGTAGATTTTAGTGTTACTTAAAACTTGCAATGAAGTATTTATAATTCAAAATTCATGGGGAAAAAATTATATTTAGACATTTCTGAGGAACTAAACAACCAAAAAAAAAAAAAGGAGAAGAGAAGAGATAATTACGTCCAACAAAGTCATAAGTTACTATTTTGAACCAAATGAAATTATAAATTATTCTATAAAATACAAAAGAATAAAAAATCATGAGAGAACTAAAATAAAAAAATAATACACATCATTCTTACGATCTTAATTATTAAAACATTAAAAAAAATTATGAAATTAATGTACAATCTTCCGAGCTCTTCTCGATATCAACTTCCACAAGCCATAATCCCCATTCAATAGTCTTTATCTAATTCTTCAGAACCAAAGTATCAACATAATAAACACTAAAAACATGACAACTTAAAATGTTAATGTGCTCATTTCAACAAAGTCTTACAATATTTCTATTCATAGGACTACAATGTAGAATACCAAATAATATCATGAATATGACTATTAATTATTTTAGAGTTTATGATAATAAAAAATTTATGGGAGTAATGAAAATAAAGACCATGAAGTTTTATTTTAAAATGACTTTTTAGCAATTTGACACTCAGTTTTTGATATAAAATTTTGCACTACTTGAAACTCTTGTCAATTTCTGACAGTAAAATTCAAGTAATAAAAAAATCGACTTACATGTAAATAAAAAAGAAAAATAATTATACCTTTCTGCCAATAATCTATGGAGAGCATGTTTAAATTTCTCAGTAAATTGCTAGAATGAAATTCGATCAGTTTAATATCATGGAGAAGATGATCTTTCCCATTAAAAAAAAGGACACATGCAATAAAACCATTAGATTTCATATAAGTAAAAAATTTGAAAGCAATATATAAGCTATAAAATGCTATTTTATTAAGTTACAAGAAAATTTGTGATTCTTGGTAAAAAAGATGAGCAAGTTTCACCTAGTTAATCCCTAGTTCAACTATACATATAAATTTGATCATTTGTTTTGTAACAAAATTTTCTAATGCCTCTATTTATAGGACATAATATGGATACCAAAAGATATCATGAATATGACTCTATTAATATAAATTAGAAGTTATGATTATCAAAAGTCATGGGAGTAATTGAAATAAAGACAATTAAGTTTTTATATTAAATAATATGAATTAGTGGAGTCGTAATTGACATATTCATTTTTGTACAATAATTAAAAAAATAAAATAAAAATATCAAAAAAAGAGAAAAAAGATATCCATTTGGTCTTTGCTTATGAGTTCTGAAGCTCATAGGAATGCTTTGATGGAGGTGTTTAGCGGAGTGATAATTCCAAAAGAGACCACAAGTGAGACCTTAGCTACAACGATTGGAAGAATAATTGAAGCTAACAAGATTTCTTTCCACGATGATGAGTTACCCGCAGAAGGGGCTGGGCACAACAAAGCGTTTCACATCGCAGTCAAATGTTGTGATAAGATTGTGACTCGAGTTTTAATTCATGGTGGCTCTGGATGCAACATCGGTCCTTTCACTACTCTGAGGGATTTAGGTGTTAATATGGGAGAGATAAAGGAAAGTCGTGTGATAGTTAGAGCCTTTGATGGAGCGCAAAGAAGTGTCATTGGAGAAATCTATCTCATATTGCAGGTGGGGCCGGCTGAATTTCCCATTCTATTTCAAGTGATAAATGTATCGTCCAACTACAACCAGTTGTTGGGAAGACCATGGGTTCATATGGCAAAAGCGGTTCCTTCCACTTTTCATCAATGTGTAAAGTTTGAGTGGGGTCGCACAGAAGTCACCGTCCACGGAGAGCTCAGTCATCCCATTCATTCTGTTAATTCTATCCCAGTCACCGAGGAGCTAGACGGAGCCACTTTTCACACTTTGTAAATCATGCAAGCTATAAGGGTCAATGAGGAAGCAGAGGCAGGTAATACAAAGTTTTCAAGTATAACAAAAATGGTTGCGTCAGAAATGTTGAAGTATGGGTATCAGCCAAAGAGTGGACTTGGACCCAAGTCCAACAGTATAGTCGAGCCAATCCAACTGAAGCATCAGAGAGGCACCAACGGACTCGGATACGAGCCTGCCTTAGGAAGATTCCACCAGGAGGCGAGTGATACAATCTTCGTACCAGAACAATCTTCGATTCCAGATCAAGCTAGCGTTGATGACATCACAGAAGGAATAGGCAATCTGTTCGTGGCCATGGCTGGAGAAGAGGAAGGGATAAATCTCAACAAGTTGACCATTCGTAATGCCAAACCTTGAGAAATCTTGTAGAATTGGACCACCAGCCCGTCCGTATTTCAACCAGAGTCCTGGTAGTGTGGAAAAGTAGTCTTACTTTTAAAATTCGCATGATCAAATTGAGGCTTGAATCATTCCTAATCTTTTATTGCTTGCCTCTTCTAAAAAAGCTAGAATGCTTTGAAATAAAAGGTCATTTTGTTCTTTTTTTTTAAAAAATTCTCGGTATTTTAAATATATATTTATCTTTACTTACCTTTTGCACTTTTCAGCACTCATATTAATAAAAATCCTTGTTCGACGGTTATGACATGTAATGAATCCACCAAGCAAAGTGAAAGCGATGAACAAGATCATGAAGAGTACGATGAAAGCATGATGCCAGAAAATTTACCACATGAGATCGAGCAAGTTGAAAGTCAGAAAAAACCCAATATGGATGAAACAGAGGTTAACTTATGAGATGAGGAAATTGTGAAGGAAACACGAGTCAGCATACATTTGGAGGCTGAAAGAAAACAAGAGTTAATAGAGTTACTTAAATAGTATGTTGATGTATTTGGTTGGTCTTACGATGACATGCCAGGATTAAGCACCGATATTGTCTCACACAAATTATCGACTGATCCCACTTGTCTACCCGTTAAGCAAAAGACAAGAAAATTCAAGCCAGATTTGAGTTTAAGGATCAAGGAGGAGGTAACTAAGCAGATTAATGCAAACATTGTGAGGGTTACAAATTACCCCACATGGTTAGCCAATATTGTGCCTGTGCCAAAAAAAGATGGAAAGATCAGAATATGTGTGGACTATCGATATCTCAACAGCGCCAGTCCTAAGGATGTTTTCCCTCTTCCAAATATTCATATACTTATCGATAATTGTGCAAAACATGAGTTGCAATCATTTGTTGATTGCTTTGCAGGATATTACCAAATCCTGATGGATGAAGATGATGCAGAGAAGACGGCGTTTATCACTCCATGGGGAGTGTATTGCTACCAAGTAATGCCATTTGGTCTAAAAAATGCCGATGCAACCTACATGAGGGCCATGTCTACCCTTTTCCACGATATGATCCACAAGGAAATTGAAGTGTATGTGGATGATTTCTTTATCAAATCCAAAAGAATTTCAGATCACCTGGATGACTTACAAAAGTTCTTCGAGAGGTTGTGTAAGTATAATCTGAAGTTGAATCCAGCAAAGTGTGCATTTGGAGTACCCGCGGGAAAACTATTGGGATTCATCGTTAGTAGGAAAGGCATAGAGTTGGATCCATCAAAGATAAAGGCAATCTAAGAGCTACCTCCACCCAAGACCAGGAAAGACGTGATGAGTTTCTTGGGAAGACTGAATAACATCAGTCGGTTCATAGCTCAATCTACAGTGATCTGCGAACCCATATTCAAGTTACTGAAAAAGGTTGCTGCCACAAAATGGACAGAGGAATGCCAAAAGGCTTTCGATAGAATCAAAGAATACTTGTCCAACCCACCACTATTGGTCCCACCAAAGCCTGGAAAGTCTTTGTTATTGTATCTATCTGTCATGGATAATGTATTTGGATGTGTATTGGGGCAGCATGATGAGACAGGTAGAAGAGAGCAAGCCATTTACTATCTGAGCAAGAAGTTCACACCGTACGAGGTAAGATACACCTTGTTGGAACGAACATGTTGCGCTTTGACTTGGATTGCGCAAAATTGTAGGCATTACCTGTCTGGATACACCACGTACTTGATCTCAAGAATGGATCCACTTAAGTACATCTTTCAGAAACCAATGCCTACAGGTAAGCTGGCAAAGTGGCAAATTTTGTTGAGTGAGTTTGATATCGTGTACGTGACACAAAAAGCCATCAAAGGACAAGCCCTGGCAGATCACCTCGCAGAAAACCCGGTGGACCAGGATTACAAGCCGCTCACAACCTACTTCCCTGATGAAGAAGTTTTGTTTGTAGGAGAAGATATATCAGAATCATATGATGGATGTAGAATGTTCTTTGATGGAGCATCAAACTCTATTGGAGTTGGAATATGAGCAGTCTTAATTTCAGAAACAGGTCAGTATTACCCAATCTCAGCTAAGATTAGGTTCTGCTGTACCAATAACATGGCGGAATATGAAGCTTGTATTCTCGGACTCAGGATGGCCATCGACATGAACTTCAAAGAACTCTTGGTGATAGGAGATTCCGACTTATTGGTTCACCAAGTGAAAGGAGAATGGACCACTAAGAATGTCAAGATCCTTCCTTATCTGAATTGCATTAAAGAGTTGAGTAGGAGATTCACAAGGATTGAGTTCAAGCATGTCCCTCGAGCTCAAAATGAGTTTGCCGATGCTTTGGCAACATTGTCCTCGATGTTTCAACACCCAGACAAGAATTATATCGACCCTATCGATATAAAGATACATAATCAACATGCATGTTGCTTTCATGTAAATGAGGAACTGGACGGAAAGCCCTGGTACTATGACATCAGAAGATTGATAGAAGCACAAGATTATCCTGAAAATTCCATAAGCAACCAGAAACGGACTTTGAGGAGGATGGCCAATCAGATTTAGGATTGCTGAGGTGCGTCGACGCCGCAGAAGCGACAAGGCTTTTGGAAGAAATACATGCAGGAACATGTGGACCTCACATGAATGAGTTCACCTTGGCAAAGAAGATTCTAAGAGCCGAATATTTTTGGATGACCATTAAGAGAGATAACATCCGGTATGTGCAAAAATGTCATCAGTGTCAAGTGTATTGAGATTTTATACGGGTTTCACCGAATGAGCTCAATGTGATGGGTTCCCCTTGGCCATTTGCTACTTGGGGCATGGATGTTATTGGACCCATAGAGCCTCCCGCGTCAAATGGACATCGTTTCATCTTGGTGGCTATCGATTATTTCACAAAATGGGTCGAAGCTTCAACATACAAGGCAGTGACTAAGAAGGTAGTGGCAGACTTTGTTTGCAATAACATAGTTTGTCGGTTTGGAATTCCATAATCAATCATAACAGATAATGCGGCCAACCTCAACAGCGATCTTATGAAGGAAACTTGTGAAAGGTTCAAGATTGCTCATCGAAATTCCACAGTTTACCGGCCACAAATGAATGGAGCAGTTGAGGCTGAAAATAGGAATATCAAGAAGATTTTAAGGAAGATAGTAGACAGTCATAGGCAATGGCATGCGAAGCTACCATATGCTTTGCTCGGTTATCGCACCACAATCAGAACATCAACTGGGGCAACTCCTTATATGTTGGTTTATGGTTCAGAACCAGTAATACCCGCTGAGGTGGAAATACCATCTTTAAGGATTATCCAAGAGGTTGGTTTGGACGATGCAGAATGGATACGTAGCTGGCATGAACAGTTGATGCTCATCGATGAAAAGAGGATGGACGCGGTTTGTCATGGACAACTCTATCAGAACAGATTGACCAAAGCCTTCAACAAGAAAGTCAGACCTCGACAGTTCACACCGGGGTAGTTAGTATTGAAGAAGATCTTTCCTCACCAAGGAGAAGCCAAAGGGAAATTTGCACCAAATTGTCAAGGACCTTACATGGTTCATAAAGTACTCTCAGGAGGAGCGGTAATCTTAGCAGATATGGATGGTAGAGTGAGAACAAAGCCAATCAATTCAGATGCCATCAAGAAATACTACATCTGAAGACCTCAAGATTAGCGCTTATTTTGTGTACTTTTGCATTTTTCAATGTAACAGAACTATGTCTAGACCTGACTTCCCACAGTGGAGTACGTAGGCAACCCACATCGGATCCGGTCTCTCTTAGAAAACCCAAAATCATCATTTCCATGTATTTAGAACTACGCTCGGCCTGAATTCCCTCGGTGGGATACGTAGGCAATCCTTGTCGGATTCGGTCCCTTTGTATTTTTCACTCTTCCCCATTGTATTTGAACTACGTCCTGACCTGATTCCTCTTGGATACGTAGGCAGCTTGAGTCAGGCCCGGTCATTGCATTACATATTCTTACTTTTCCCTTGCATTTTTTTTTACTTTCCTATTGTATTTGAACTATCTACCGACCTGATTCCGCTTGGATACGTAGGCAGCTTGAGTCAAGCTCGGTCATTGCATTACATACTTCTATTTCTCCCACTTGTATTCGAACTACGTTATGATCTGATTCCTATTTTGGGGATACGTAGGCAGCCTGAGTCAGGCTCGATCAATTCTCTGCATAACCTTAGGAAACATTCCTCATAGTTAGCGTAACCTCAAATTATTGAAGAATATCGATCATTGCAATGTCTGCAAAAAAGCTAAGAAAGCTTCATCAGAAGGGTAAAAGCTACAGGAGGCCTACATTGGATATAGTCAACAAATAGAAGGCTCGATGGACTTTAGAATATGTCATAATCTAAAACGCTGGAGAATTACTATATATATATATACCTAATATATACGTAGTATACTTATTTTTCTAGAAAAACAAGTTAATTCTTTTTTTAAAAAAATAGTTTTTTTCTACTCATCCATCTACCAAGTCTCTAGGTTAAGAAACTGTGTGCGGTACTAACAAGGTGTCGAAGGATTCTAGTGACGAGGCTTCAGTCCGCAAGTCGATGCAAATCAACACCCCTACAAAACTAAAATTTTCTTTGAGTGCAGGAACACAGGAATCAAGAAAATAACATCAAGTCTCAGGGCATGACCGGAAACGCCATTTGATTTCTCGCAATCATGAGCCAAAATACACTTTCTCTACTTCATTTCTTGGAAATACTTCAACTTGCATCTTATGACTAAAATATATATTTTGTTTAAATCTTTGCAGGTATGCTCAAAGATCCAGACCAAATGCTGAAGAAAGAGGATCCTTGTAGGAAAATAGGATAGTTAGCTTTCTTTCGAAATAACTCTACCAACTGGAGCTTGTAATCTAACCTCATCAAAAACTCCGCCAATCGGAGACCACTGTCTAACAGCGCCAAATTCCACAAGTCTAGGTTTGTACATACCAAATGTCACTCAAACTCCACCGATCGGAGGCTGTACATAGCAAACATCGTCAAACTCCGCCACCCGGAGGTTGTACATAGCAAACATCGTCAAACTCCGCCACCCAGAGGTTGTACATAGCAAACATTGTCAAACTCCGCCAATCGGAGGCTGCACATAACAAACATCGACCGAACTCCGCCAATTGGAGCCTGTATATAAGCAAAAGAGGCAACACTCCGCCAATCGAAGACCACATCGTAGTGACATCACTGAAGCCCCATCAATCGGGGGCAAGCACGCATAGAAACGTTGTCACACGTCGACAATTAAATTTACATTACAATCTTTACACAGCCGGATACAGTCTTTTACATTACAACATCCCCGCCAGTCGGAGGCTTTACATTACAAGCTTTACACAGCCGGATATAGGCTTTCACATTACAACAGCCCCGCCAGTCGGAGGCTTTACATTACAAGCTTTACACAGCCAGATACAGGCTTTTACATTACAACAGCCCCGCCAGCCGAAGGCTTTACATTACAAGCCAAATGCAGGCCTTTACATTACAATTGCCCCGCCAGTCGAGGGCCTCTACATTACAAGTTACTTTACCTACATCACACTCATAACACAAAAAGAGACGTCAACAGAACATCTACACTCTACTCTTTACATTACTATTCAATTTATATTTTTTGAACCGCAACAGGTACTTTTCACCCTTTACATGTTTTGTAGGACAACATTAAAATGAGGAACTCCCTCTGAGCAGCAAACTAGGGCAAGTTAGTGCAATGTCAAGCATCACTAGCTACGTCAAGGATTCACTTTCAAAACTCAACTCAACTCAACTCGATTTTCAGAAGTTCAGATTTAAAGTTCACTTATAGCTTTTTCATGTCTCAGTTCATTGTAACTCGACACTGGGGCATCCTTTTGAAAAATCGTCTATCTACTTTGAGTCTTCAATAGAAATTGCTACGGAACGTTTCTCATTCAAGTTTCTTTAGAACGATATCTCATCCCTCTATTCATGCTAACCTCTTCATACCTCAACACCGAAAGATTTCAGTATTATCATAATTTGATATTGGGGTAAATTTTTAATAAAATTTACTATGCTCTCAAACTACATGTGGCCTGATTTCTCATGAAACCTGAGATATGTAGGCAGCTCGGAAGCCTGAGTTCGGCCATAACTCCATAAGCATCCTTGCCAAGTTATTGCTCAAAGTGTATTTTGGTGGGTCACCTAAAATTGGATTGTGTCAATATTTCTTTGTCCACGTCTTCTTTACTCTCTTCCCTAGACAAAGAAAGGGGCAGGCTGTTGACAACCAATTTTGGCTCTCCACATTTAACTATAGTAATAATTATAATAATAGTAACAATAAAATATATATGTTATGAAATTTTTATAGGAATACAAATAGATTTTTTTTAATTATTTTTTTGACTTGATAAATTTATTTCATAAATGTTATTTCTTATAAAAATTAAGTATATTATATTACTACTTACTTTCTCATTTTTTAATTATGTGTCGTTCTTAAGAATCGAATCTATTTTTTGATCAAATATAATTTTCTTTTGTCGCAATAGTTATTTTTCGTACATTGTTTAAAATTAGAAAGCTTAATTAATTAATGAGTTACTAATTTATATTAATTTAATTTTAAGAACGCCTAATTTTATCAAATAAGCTAATCTTGCAAAATAATTATCTCTTATGGCTATTTAATAAAGAATGTAGTTATAATTTAAATGAATTTAATTTGAACAAATTTGGCAATCCAAGTCTCCTTAAACCGGCCAATCCATGTATGCCACGTAGGCGAGCACATGGATCGTGTTTCTTTAGCTTAAATCTTGACCCTACGATTAAATCTAATGGTCCTAGTTAATTAAGTTTTTATCATTATTTAATACACACACACACATATATATATATGTATATTTTTCTTTTAATTTATGATTTATTTTAACCGTCCGATCAAACGGTCGAACGACCCAAATTAAATCCCAAATTGTTTTCTTCTTTTCCAAAAAATAGTACAACCTATCAAGCCGTTTCAGGCTTTTCTTCTCCCCAAACGGTGCTCCTATCCCATCAATTTCGGACCACCGGAAAATGGCAATTTCTGGTGGTCATCTCCTCCACCCCATCAGCCGTCCATCAATCAACTCCCGTCGCTTGCCATCTTCTTTTTCCAAGAAAACCACCTTCACTTTTTCCAGAAAAGGACGATGCTCCTTACTCTTTCTCCTCTTTCCCGAGAGCGTTGCGCGCCCCCATGCACGTCGCTCCTTCATCACATCAAAGAACAGCCATGGACCGTCAGAAAACAATAATTTCCGATGGTCCCTTGCTTTATGTCTCCTCCATCATCCTTTTCTAATGAAAAGAGACCCCTACACCGCCTATGCCTGATCCCAATGGCTCCAAAAATCTAAAAAGTTGATGATGATTTGATTTTTAGCAGTAGCTCTTTATTTCCTAGTGAGTATTTTTATTTCGAATTGAGATTTTTGAGTCCAATTTTCACATATAGATGGATGGCATTTTCCCATCCGAAAGGGGGGAGCGAAGAACAACATCAAAATATCAAAAAAAGGAACGACCTAAAGACATCTGGAAAAAATTGGAAGATCTAAGATCGACAGAAAAGAGGGAAAAAAGGCACATTTCAAGCATTAGGTTTCAGAATTTTCCAATCTTCTTTCATCTTTCTTTTTTTATTTTATTTATTTATTTTTTTAATTCGAGTTTCGAGAGTAAGTTCGAAGTTGAAATCTCTTGACGTAAAAACTCTTGTTTGCTGCCAAACACAAGGTCAGTAATTCTTTTATTATTTTTTCTTTTCGACTCCAGTATGTTGCTCATAGTTGGGATATTTTGTGAGAACTTTGCTGACTGACAATTGCAAGTATTGTTCTGTTTCTAGATGTCATTTGCTTTTACAAATTTTACACTTTGTAATAAGGAGATCTTCTTTAGGCATAATTGAATATGGTTTCTTTTAGTTGTTTGCAATCACTAGTATGTCTCATTTGAGGTTTTGATTGTATAGGATGCTAGTTTTTTTTTGGTTTATTCTTAGATGGGTTCTTGTCTTGTTTGACACAAACTATGGTCTGAATCTCACTCGTGTTTGAGTTACGGGTTGCATTATGTCCAATGATTATGAGTTACTCTGAGGTTCATTTTTTTGTAATTTAGATCGGTATTTTATGAATTGTTGCAGGCTGTTTATATTTTTTAATTCATTTTTCAGATCAATAAGAATTATGTCCTCATGCGTAAAAATGACATTCACTTTATCTTCAAAATTGACCATTTTGATTTAGTAGCAGCAAATCTTGAAAGTTCAAAAAAGAAATTTATCTTCCTGCACTTTCTTTGTTACAATGAGATATTGCAGCATAAGATTTGATCATAATAATTTATCTTATTCCCTATTTGACTTTTCTATTCATATTAGTTCATTCTTTGTTTTATTTACGGTATCTTTTGCATAAGATTTTATCCACTCCTTAAGTTAGGTACATTCGGGATGCTATCGTTATTTTATAGGTATACCATTTTGGTATTCTTCTTTTAGTGTATACTTACATTATTTCACCATTTAATTAATTACTAATCTTTATTTATTTTCTTCCTCGTATGTTTCATGTACAACCCTGGAGGGCTGGAGTTTCTACTTTGGAACTCATTATTGGCCTAAAATATTAGGCCAACAACAATTAGGATCACCGCGATAATTGGAGTCTCATAAATAGGAGTCCAACATGTCTTAGCATTTCTTTTACGAGTTTGATTATATTGTTTTGATATGCCAGCTAACTCGTATATATGTTTGCCTAAATCTTATGTTTTTGATATATTACTCGTCCTTTATTTTGTTCATTATTTATGTGACCTATTATTATTTGTTTATGAATTTAGTTGAAATACTTTTAGAACAAACGATATAAAAAATATTTTCTTAAAAATGGATTCGCATTTTTACTTATAACATTTTTTGAGGTCTTTAAGTTAAAAAGGGGGCTTATAGTTTAAAAGTTTCCAAATGAAGTATTAAAAGGGCTAAAATAATATTCATTTAGGCCTACTCATCGCTTAGGACCTCCAAATGAATTTAAAATTAGTTTGAAGGCTAGAATAATTACCCTGTAGAAATTATTTATGGCTAAGATATTCACCTTTAGACATACATTTTTTTTAATAAAATAAGTAGAAAAGTAGGCTTATATATTTAACAAAAATAAAAATAAAATATAACCATAGAATAAGGCTCAATAGTTAGGCTTAGTTTTATACTCTTTACATCACCCCTTTATCAAATATATTTACTATTCTTATTATTATTTTTATCAAGCATTGCTAAAAAGCCCCACTAAGGTGAATGTTATTGAACCCAAACGTTAAAAGCCATGCAAAAAATTCCTTCTACGTCCATTTTTAATCTTTTAACATGCTATTTCAAAATTTTAGATATGCCAATAGGTTCAAATATAAGGTACATACATATATATGTCATACACTTAAAGGTATATATTTTATATTTTTCTCTGAATAATCTTTTTTTTTAACTACTATTCCGAATGTTATTTATTTATTTTTATGATATTCCTACACTTTACACATATTATTTTACTAAATCTAATCTATTGTTAACTTATCATCTCATGTAAATAAAATAATAAAACATTTACATGTTTACACAACTTACATGTATATACTACAATTTATAATAAATGTATTTAAGATCACAAGCCTTTGTATAATATTTTAACATCTAGTATCATTTATTTAATCTTATTTTATATATTTTTTTAAAAAACTCCATCCTATATATTTTCATTCAAATTACACATCACATATTACTGTAATTTACACTCGACATATTTTTTTTTCACATCTTAATAAGACGACAGATTTTCGCAAATTCAACATCTATATATTTTTAGGATAATTTTATTATGATACACCT
>JAJOOR010037827.1:0-10743 GCA_036250505.1 Solanum acaule | reverse complement strand
GGGTGGGGAGAGCCTATTGTATCAGGGCCAGTGGCTTTACCAGAGAAGGAAGTTTCTCTGTTTCTTTCTCATGGGAAAGAGAGGAGAAGTGTCAATGTGCTTCTTGGATTGCCAGCTTCTGCTATGAAGACATTTGAAGAACTTATGGAGATCTAAACAGCCATATTGCAGCCTTAATTTGCCATGAAATTTACTTTATTTATGTGTAATTGATTGTGTTTTTTACTTTGTGTTGTTGTTATTATTAGTACTTTGTATTGTTATTTCTGTTTGGCATCAATTCATGCTCTTTTGCTTGTTTCTAAATGTTCATTTTAGCTCCATCCCATTGAGATCAACAGTGGTTCTCCATCAAACTTTTATTTTTATTTTTTTGAGGGAGCTAGAGTTTATAGATGTGATAATATCGCTAAATAGTATGAGTTTTTATAACATAAATTTCTCATTAGTTCATGGTGGGAAAAATATAAAATCACTTAATCTATCAAAATCATTGAACTTTGCTTTGTATAAAAAAAATCACTTAACAAATCTAACATTAAATATAGTATTCAACATAACAAAATAAATAAAATATATATTTGTCTCCAGTAATCATGAACCCAAAAATAAATAAAATGATAAAAACTATTTATTAGTAGAGAAATTTCAGAAATAGCACATAATAAGGCTATATAGCTATAGTTTTGGTAATTGTGCTCGATTTGTATATTTCGCTTGCAAATAAATAAACAGGGTAAGTATATGCATATGAAGGCTGCGATTTATATATTTCGCTTGCCCGTTTGTATAGAAATTCTGTAATTATACATTTAGGAATTTTTCAGAACTCCATTTGTATATTTCGCTTGCCAATATACAAACAAGGTAATTTATTATGAATTTTTCATAAATTGTATACAAATAGCTAGGGTAAGCATATACAAATTCTGGATTTATACTATCAAGAATCAAATTATACAAATTCTGAATTTATACAATCAAGACTAAATTGTACAAATTCTGAATTTATACAATCAAGACTGAATTGTACAAATTCTGAATTTATAGAATTAGGAAATCGAATAGCAAAATTTCGCGAAATAGCCCCAGATTAAAAATAATCAAAACTATAGCTATATTTCATAATATACTCTAGATATTTGTCATTTCACATACATTTCCCTTATTATTATACCCGACCCCTCCACAAAATGGCTTTAAGCTTTGTCCAGGCCTATTTGATCTTATCAACGACATTTTTTTAGTTCTTGGGTGTTGAAGTCTTTTAATCCATTCTTAATAGATTTCAACCTCCTCGTACATGTCCTGCATCCCTCTTATTGGAATGCTCTAATTAACCAATTCTTTATCCACATAACCAAAAACTACATTATTTTTTATTTTTTTTAAAAACACTCAAATACTTCTATCATAATTACTAATTCCATATGCTTAATTTTTTTAAAAACTACATGATTAATTATACAAATACTTCTATCATAATTACTATTCTACCTATAGTTTGAAATAATTATATATTGTCTCACTAACTAATAGTTTCATACCAGATTTCAACTCAGATACACCTAGATACATATATTTTTGCTACCAGATACACTAAAATAGGGAAAGAGGCGAGTGAGAAAGGAGGGAGACGAGCGAGATAGTCTATGTATCCCAGATATATGTGAATCACACTAGATATATGTATGTGGGATACCATGACATTATGGAATACATATACATAGGGAGAGAGGAGAGTGACGAGTGAGATAGGAGAGAGCGAGTGAGAGAGGAGAGTGATGAGTGAGATAGGAGAGAGGTGAGAGTCATATACATGCGAATCCATTTGGATACAGTGTATCTAAGACAAATTACACCTAATTTTGAACCCATATATCTTAACTCCAAATTCTGGTAAGGAACATAATATTATAAACTAGCATGAATCTAAATAATTAGCTCCTAAAATAGTGGAATTTATGTTAATTGCCCTTAATTTTTTGTATACATCACTTTTGTGTGTTATCTAATACTCCCTCCATTTCATATTAATTGAATTGTTGAAACATTTTTCATTTTTCAAATTAACTTAATTGTTCAATTTTCAAGACTATTTTTAGAATGTTCTTCCAATTTTACCCTTCATTAGTTAGTATTGGAATTAGTTATTAATTAATGTTTAGTTATTTTAATCATAAATTTGACAATAATTAATAAGAGTAAAAATGGAAAGTTATGCCCAATTTATGTCTTAATCTTCTTTTCTTAAAGGGTGTGAAACACCTAAACAATTCAATTAATTTGAAATTATGGGAGTATCTAACTACTACTCCCTCTGTTCCTAATTACTTGTCCACTTTTGAATTGACACACCTATTAAGAAAGCAATTATTGACATAGTGAGTTTACTATTTTACCCATATTAATTATGAAGTAGATGGATTAAAAATTTAAGATTTTCAAGAAATTGTACCTTTTTCAAAGTAATTAATTGAGGGTATAATAGGTAAAATTATTTTGTCCTTTCTTGATTTATCAAAATTGATAAGTAATTAGGGATAACTATAAAAAAAAGTGGACAAGTAATTAGGGCTAGATGGAGTACTAAAAAGAGTGACTTTGTCTTGATCTCATTGTTACATGGGCTTTTAATGCCCTACACATCAACTCAATATGAAATCTCTCTCTTCACAAATTGTGCACGTTTTGAATAAGGCAGTTGACAATTTTAATTCACACAAGATAATTTATGTGCATTAATTATTTCAAGATAGTTGTCCACCAAAATTTTCTGTGTTAAATTAGGCCATCAAAAGGCAATTTGAAATTTGGACAAATATTGTTAGACATTCCAAAATAGTATAATGGACAATTATTATTGGACAGAGAGAATATTAAAAATAGTTATTTTTATTTAGGGGTGGACATAGTTTGGATCCACCCGAAATCCAAATCCAAATCTAAACCTTTTGGATTATTGAATATCCAAATCGAAATTTAAATTGGATATCTAATTTAAAAATTAAAAATTCAGACCAAAATTAATCACTTTCCTCTAATTAAAATTTATGAACTAATATTGAATTTAAATAAACAGTGGCCATCTATTATATGCCTAAGGAAAAAATTAATCTTTATACAATTTACTATATAATTAAAAAAATTGGCATGCAAGTGAAGAGAAAAAAATAGATCAGAATACTTGTGATATAGCCATTGACAAGTTACACACACACAAATAAGGCCCGTAGGAAAATAGAGCCAATTAAGCACCACATATTTATTAGTTGTTGCAAAATATGTATTTATAGCATAGATTTTCAGACTCACAAGCCACTGATAATTTTCTGCATGTAAGCATCATCACACATATGCCTTAAAAGAGCAGTGGTGGGACTACTTCATTCTTAATCAGAGGTCCCATGTTCGAATTTTGGGTATGAAGAAAATTATGTAGAAAGTGCTACCCCCGAATATGCTCTTCAATGCATGATCAAAATTTGATTGGAGCTCTAATATAAGCTCCGAACACCAAATGAGAAACCAAAACAAAAAACAAAATCGACGAAGCAATTCAACTTAATATGTCTGCATACACATGTGTATAACTATAAGTGCAGCCTACAAACTCCACATACCTTTAAAAGAAACATATTTTTTTTAAAAATAAATCAACTTCTAATTAGGTAAATATGCTATGGACATACTTTTTTTTTTTTTATATAATACAGGGTCATTCAGATCAGCTTGCATGTACCATGACTATATTTTTGTCTTTGCTGAGATTTGAATCTTGATCTTTTATATTATATAATTTTCACTTTGGGTGCCTCTATTAACATACTTATCACGCGCAATTAAAAGAGTTGAGGCGTTTGAACGATCTTGGTGGAGTGAGACTCTTATAAGAACCATAACCCTTGGCCATTTGGCTATTACCCAAACGCCTACTAGGAGTAAATAATGGACTACATGATCCACACCCTATTGAATCATTAATCTCTTTGTTATTGACCATATCAGCCAACACTACATAGAAGTAATCAACATCACAAGGCAACAAAATTGGGCCTTGGCTATAACTATAACCATACTCTTTTTCAGCATCTTCAAGCAATTTCTTGAATAATGGATGGTTTGCATACTTTGTTTTTATAACAAACTTCTCTTTATTTGGCCCAACATAAACCCAAAAACACCCTTCTGGAGCTATTGTACTTGTGCTTCTCCCATGCCATGATTTGCTCTTGGACAAATTTTCTCCACCTACTTTCTTCATTGGTAGATATTTCTCCAACTTCTTAAGCATTTCACCAATATTCATTCCCTCAATAAAACAAATTACAATCAATCCAAAAAACTCTTTGCACACTCAAAACTACGTACCGAGTCACCAACAACAAGACTCTTTCTACTGGCGTGGCGCTGTTGGATGATTCTGATCAATAGAACACGAAAAAGATCATTGGTTTGGTTATTTTGGTTTGGTGTGTCAACCTCTATCATAAGCTAAATTGAGCATATATCTCATTTTTATCCTAGTTGGATTGTTCATATATACCTTTTGTAAGAATCTTTCAACTAATTAGGTGAAAAAGTATATATGACCTTTAGCTTATTCAGAGAAGTGTTGGTTGTTAATTTATGATGAAGATAGCAAAGGCCATAAAAAGGATAAGGAAAAATAGATGAAGCCTTAAAAGTGTAAATGACCATATAGGTTGTTCACTGGCCAAATAGATTCAGTCCTGAATAATACTTGCACTTTGTCAACGAAGAAAAAGCCAACCTTTATTATTTGGAAGAAAAAAAAAGATGTATAATATATGGTTTTATTAAATTCTAAAATGGTGACAACTTCTTTGTATTCAACACCCCCCACTCCACCCTCAAGCAATGAACAAAAGCGTGAATTAAGTAATAAATTGTATATACCCATCAATAATGGTGCAATGAAATTGCATCGGATATGTTATTGATCTTGTTGTTGTTGTACCACTCGATGTAAATGCAGAGTTACATGTGATGTGTACTGTTTTTGTCCCATTTTAAATGTCGATTCTGATCTTTTCACGTTTATTAAGAAAAATAATAAATACAAGGTGTAATTTATTAAATTAATTCTTGTTAACTAATGAAGTTATATATATAATTACCTTTTAAACGAATTAGTTCGATAAATACTTTTTGAATTGTAGATGCATAATTTTTTTTATAAATTATATAGTTTTTGTGAACCAACCTATTCTAATTTTCTCTGTTATAATAGAATAATAACAATAAGGTGTATGGTTTAATTTGAGTAGCGCTGTAGTGATTTTTGTGGGTGCCATAATGGGAAGGTAGACTGGGAATACGTAAGCGGGATTAATTATACTAATTAAGTTTAATTAACAGAAACCTTGTATTATTGTTGAATAATTCCAGCGGATTATTTGGATAAGGTATTAAAAAAAAGGTCGGGATCAAGATTCAAATGAATCAATCTTGTTGGAAGGAATAATAAATAAAATGAAAACAAAGTAAAAAATATATTAAAACATCTTCTGACTTTATCGTATAAATTTTAATTTTAAACAGTTATTTTTAAGCTAAAAATCATAAATTATAAGCCCATTAAAAAATAAAAATAGTCATTTTTACATATAAAAAATAGTTATTTTTCATATTGAAATCTATTGTTATTTTTATTTTTTCTAATTAAATATAGTAAGTGAACAGAAGACCATTTCATCTTGAACTATTACGTATGTGATGATCGATTACATTAATTAATTAAATACACTTTCATAGTGGGGCCAATACTCTATTAATTTGAGGATCAAATATTTTATAATTATACCATATGGTTTTGGAGGGCGTTATTTTGCATTTCATATTCGAGGTAATTATAATTATAATTAGTAATAATTCGTCATCATTCATGCTTTTGACAAGTGATTATGTTTTAGTAGCACACGCTATTATTATTAATTATCATAAAAAAATTAATTGGAAGTGTATCGTGTGAGACATCATCTAATTAACTATTTTATGGAACTAATTAATTCCATTCTTCCACCATGACAAATTGTTTAATTATTCTTTTTTAAAACATTCTTGACTGTTCAAAAATAAAAGAACTGGAATTCTTGGTCTTGATTACATTAAATATTTTTTCTCCTTTGACAATCGGAAAAAGTTCCGATATTACCTGCAATAATTTTTCTTTTAATATGTTTGTAACATGAATTATTAGGTCTATGAACTAATTAAATAAATAACATTGCCATCATATAATATTCACAAGTTCGATTATCTTATCCGAATATTAGTTTTCTTTTAATATGTTTGTTCTATACAAATAAATTAATAGTAATAATAAAACTTGATAATTTAATTGTACGCTCTTTGGAGCTTATATCATATAGTAAATATATATATTTACATATCTAGTGAAATTGAGACTTGGTGGGAAAGTACACATTAGTAATTAACAAACTATTAAGGATAAATAATTGTAGTCTTATCACTATAGTTTTGAATTATCCTTTGATAGTTAACTTGTATTTAGGAGTTTTAATCTCATGTTAACTCTATCTTATGTATTTCAAATTAAACCTGATGTAAATACTATATATATGTGAATGGAAGATACTCTCAATATATCGAGAATCATTATCAAATTCTCTTTTTTTTAAACTTAGTAGCATAGCATTGCGCAATTCCTACTTTTTTTTTTTCTCAAACAACAAAGTTTCCTTAATATCCAAAGGCACTAGGCTCAATATGCAGATATCTTCACAAAGGCACTAGGTTTGCCTCTTTTTATTCATTTCCGGGACAAGCTCAATGTCCGTACACACTACCGTTGAGCTTCACAGGGGATATTAAGGATATACAATTATAGTCTTATCACTATAGTTTTGAATTATCCTTTGAATGATAGTTCGCATGTATTTAAGAGTTTTGATTTCATGTAAACTCTATCTCATGTATTTCAAATTAAACCTAATGTAAATATTATATATACGTGAATGGAAGATACTCTCAAGATATCAAGAGTCATTATCAAATTCTCCTTCTTTAACTCAAAAAATCGAATTTGTAAATCTGATGACTGCGGAATATGTTCATCAACAAAAGTTATATTGATTTTTGAATTTGGCAAACTAAAATGGGGCTATCATGTATTTAAGGTCAATCAGGTATTTCTTTTGGTTAGCAAATTTTTCGAGTCCTTTTAAGGGTATGTGTTTTGTTTAGAAGATAATCTCAAGAATATATGTATATAGTTTAGATAAATAATGGGATGCGGTAGGTTTGGGGTTAAGAAGATGGGAAGGATATAATCAAATATAAATTATTATTTATGAATTTTTTTCTAATTTACGGGTCATTTAAAAAAACTAAGAATTGAATTAAATGGACTATATGTTAATGAAGTGGTTTTCGTTAGGTTTGAAGGTAATTTTGAAAACTTTTGTTAGCGATGGGTTAATTTGGCTACATAGTATAAATTATTGATATTCTTTTTTTCCCCTTCATTTTTAGCTTTTCGATTTAGGAAAACTACACCGTATAGTTATTTATTAAAATAATAGTTAACTAATATATATATATAAATTTTTTTAATATTAAACAATATATAGTTATAGATTTAATTAGCAAATTATTTTAATCAATCAACCAAATATACAACTTCGGACTTCCTCCTTGATTTATTGATGGGCAAATTACAGAAATCACATACTTTTAAGGCAAAATTACAATTTATCCCTTAAAAGTTTATAATTACAGAAATCTCTCATTCTTGCGCATCAGATTAGTGTATCAACGCTTATATTATTGTATCTCGCGCATCAGATTAATGTATCAACGCTTATATTATTGTATCACGCGCATCAGATTAATGTATCAGTGCTTATATTATTGTATCTCGCGCATGTATCAACACTTATATAGCTCTGATACATTAATCTGATGCGCGAGATACAATAATATAAGCGTTGATACATTAATCTGATGCGCGAGATACAATAATATAAGCGCTGATACACTAATCTGATGCGCGAAAATGAGGGATTTTGGAGAATTATAAAACTTATAGGGGATAATGGTAATAAGTAAACTTAAATGTGGGATTTCTATAATTTTTCCTTTATTGATTTGAAGCTTTAACTATAGAATCAACTTCTGATCCCTCAATATTGGGCTGGGCTGGGCTGACTGTTTATATTTCTTGGATATGGCCCAATCTAGTAGCTAGACTAGATGGAGAAGAATTGATACATATATACTTAACTCTTAGATTAAATTGACATGTGTTGGTCAAATAAATATTTAGCAAATAAAATCCTAAAAGAATTGACACTTAATAGTCATACATCTATTCTGCCGAAAACTAAGCAAATGCCCCATAAATATAAATTAATCATATATATATTGATTTGAAGTATATATGTATCAATTCTTCTCCATAAGGGAACCCTGGGCCCGTCTACGTGGCGCCACCACAAACCAGAATTTCCTTTTAATTTATTTATTTACAAAATTAGTCTTCCCCTTTTATGAAAAGTTGTGACTTTAATGAAAAGGTATGACTTTTCTGAACGACTTTTCTGAAAAGTTGTAACTTGTATGAAAAGTAGTGACTTTTATGAAAAGTTGCAACTTTTATGAAAAAAATATGACTTTTATGAAACGTTGTGACCTTTTTGAAGAGTTGTAACTTTTTCAATGAGTTGTGACCCTTTCGACAAGGCACAATAAGAATTTGTTTACACTACCATTTGTTGTCTATAATTAGAGGGATTTCCTATCACTATTATTTGTAGGGTTTTTTTTTCCGCTATATGGTAGTCAAATTCAAATTCATTAATTAAGCTTCTTATGAAGTTTGTTTCATTCTTCAAAGTTTTCTTCCTCCAATTTCATGGAGTTTAATCTTTACTATAAGTCATAGTGATTCATGTAACAATGACAATTCCTTTTTTCTATCTTGGTGACTTTCTTTTACCTCTGTTAAAAAATTTCAACAAGGATGATTGAAAATTGATCTTTTCTTTTTCCTCTTTCTACAGGTTTCTTCATATAAACAATGAAAATTGATTTTTATTGCAATGTGACATTACTACTCTTGCACCTCTCCACCCACAACTCATAACACTTTTGAAATGGTTGAATTCATTACATTTGATTCTTTAGTAAACAAATCTTTTATTTCTGCTACTATTATTTGCAGGTTTTTTTTTCAATAAGAAAGTTAAATACATATACATTTATTTAGCTTCTTATGAAGTGTGTTCCATTTCTCAAAGCTTTCTTCCTCCTATTTTATGAAGCCTAATCTTTTACCGCAAGTCATAGTGATTCATGTATCCCTTGCAATTTCTTTTTGCTATCTTTGTAACTTTATTTTTGAACTCTGTTAAAAATTCCAGTGAGGATGATTGAAAATTTATCTTCTCTTTTGTCCCTTTTTACAGGTTTCTTCATATACTTTTTGGGAAAATTGCTTATGGATTGTGTTATATTTGATAGCATACAACAATAAATATGTGATTACTAATATGGAACCAATGATGATGTTTGTTAAAAGAACCAAACATATTGATCTCTTGCTTGCCACAATTAGTATATTATTTTGATTGTTTTTTCTTAGGTACAAACATTTTGTATGGATTGAGGTATACATATTATCGTCTCTATTGAAGAAAATTACTGATTTTTTTCCAGCAGATAATGAAGAAAAATCCTTGTTGTTCACCATTTAAACCTTCAATGCCAATTTTTTTTTTGACAACTCAAATAAGAAATGAAGATTGCATAAGAAAGTTGATAAAAAAATAATAATATAAATTCTATGAGAAAAGTTTGAATGGATCTAGAAATCAAAATGGGTTACTCAAAATTCAAGAAAGTTTACATTTGCAAAATCGACATCAATAATATAGAGCGAAATCGACGTCAATAAAATGACATTGGTATTGAATTTTACGAATTATTAAAGGACTAGTGAAATAAAAATAGTGGATAGAGATGGCGACAAAGATGAAGGAGGAGGTGTTTCAATGGAGAAAGAGGTGTATTGAGGAAGACAACAAAATGAAAATAATTTTTTTTAAAAGAAATTAAAAAGGGGACCCAAAATTTCATTTACTTCTAAATAAGAAAACTTACATATTTTTTTAAAGAGTTAATATATCAAGAAAAATTATTTATAATATTAGTTATTTATTACCAATAAAAAAAGACATGTTTAGGACTTTACAAAATTCAGCCTTTTTTTTCCTTTTTCTTGCGCTTTTAGGAGGTACACTCATTCTCTCTGCCACGTAATTCCTTAGGGGGGGTTTAAATCACTTAAGATATTAAGGGGGTATTTAAACGTCCACGTAGTTTAAGTGCTAAAATAAGTTGTACTCCCAAATTGAGGAGTTTTTTTTTTATGTGTTTTCTCTATTTTATAGTTTGTGGCCTATTTATGTAGTTATTTCAAGAAAATTCCTACTCACACCTAGGGGTGTACAAGCCAAACTGAACCGACGAATCAAATCAAACCGAGGAAAAAAATCGACTTGTAGTTTGGTTTGGTTGGTTTGGCGTTGGAAAAAAAACGACCACTCTTGATTTGGTTTGATATTCAAAGAAAAAAAGTCAAATCGAACCCAAACCAAACCGACATAATATAAATATATAATTTTATTTTATTTATAGATAAAAAATATTATTTATAATCTACTTTGTTAATATATTTTTAGTTAGTTTATAGTTTTC
>JAJOOR010037825.1:0-14372 GCA_036250505.1 Solanum acaule | reverse complement strand
GGGAGATTGATATATTTCTTAATTTTGCGATTTATAGTTGATATATCCTTAATTTCTTATTATAAAAGCAGTTTATATATATCCTTATGTTACACAAATAACTCAAACATACCTTTATAGTTGGACAAATGACTCAGATATATCCAGAAGTGAAGAATTAAAAAAATAAAATCACATTGAGGTATATTAGATCCTTCTAGCAAAGTTTAGAGGTATGTTTGATCCTTTTCATACGTAATTTTTTTTATCTTTTTGATTCAACGACTAATTTGAGTTTTAAATATGTCCCTTGTAAATTTATTTGTTTATCATTATTTGAGTTTCTTATTCTTGTTTCATTTTTTATTGTGAAAGTATGAGAAATAAAAAGAAAGAAAAAGACTTATTTTTGGGCTATATATTTTTTTTGTATCCATAAAAAAAAAAATTGTGATAAATTTTATAAGTTGAGCGAAAAAATAAATTTGATCATTAATATGATAAATTCAAATTATTTATTGAATTAAAGAAGGCAAAACAAACAAAAAAACCTCATAGTGTGAGAAGAATCAAATATAGCTCATAACTTTGAGAAAGACTCACATATATTTATGACTTTACAAAAATAGAAAATCAAAAAAATATATTATTTTTTTCACTTTCTTAGATAAAAGGGATATATTTGGGGCATTTACGTAATGATATATATGTGAATCATTTTTTTAACAAAATGTATATCAATTCTAGATTGCAAAATTAAATCAAATCATTTTCTGGATAAATATATGGAAAAAGTTCAAACTTATCCTTGAGGTATTCGATTTGGGCTTACATTTGCCCTTTGTGTACCTTTCTGTCCCTCTCTCTATTGGATGTCCAACTTGGTTGTGAGTTGTTGTGGCATCTGCCAAGTTGGAGCCATGTATACAAACAAAATATTCAATTTTTTATTCCTAAAGTATCAATTTGTTTAGATAATTGTAAAGGTCCAAATTCTAAATATACATCTAAATAAATTTAAAATCTTCTAATATATTCCAACGTAACTTGATCATTTTTCCCTGGTGCAAACAGTATTGAGATGAACATTATTTCTTTAATTTAAAGAGATTACTAGCGTAAGAATTATAAAATTTCTTTATCCCACATTGATAATATTTCCAAATATGTATAATTTTATAAAAATTCATTAGTTAACGATAGTACTATTTACTAACTTATTATTCTGTAATATAATTTTTTCACATTATGCGCACAATTTCTTCACACTAAATATGAGTTATTTTTTTGTTGCAAAATTTAAAATGATACTTTATTTTTTACAAAATATAAACTTACGAGTCAAGTTTATATTTCAAAAACTTGAAATCAAGAGTTGGAATTCCAAATCATAATTTAATCTCTTATTTAAAATGAAAAATAATAATGAGAAGCGAAAAGATAAACCGAATTACCTTATTATATATAAGCCAACAACAAAAAAGATTAACAATGCAGTACTTAATTGTACAATATGTTACGTGAGTTGTACTATTTATATTTTATCCACATTTACCTTTATTTTACCTTATCAATATTTAGGAATCAATTCTTATAGTACTAAAGGAGAACCATATTTATAGGAAAGGGATTTAACTATCATCTTTATTTCTCCAAATTATTTCTTGAATGAGTGTCAACTATCACATGTCTAATATTGATATCAATGACTTAGGTTTAATTAATTGAGAGCTATAACAATAATTTATGTACGATGGGAAAATAGACAATTAATTGAGGGCAATAACAATTATCAATGGTGGCTATTTTCCAAAGAAATTGATTGCAATTGCAATTCAAAATTAGGCCAAAAAAACTAACAATCCAAGTCTCCCAAAATCAGCTAAGTCATGCGTGCTACAGAGGCAAGCATATGGATTGTGCTTTTTACCCTAAATTTAAGCTATCCAACCCATTCATTGTCTATAATACAATTAACCTTTTCACCATATATATATATATACACACACTTTTGAGGCCAAATGGGCTTATATGACGTAATTTGAAAATGCGTTAATTTGTTCGGTTGAAATTTGTCATGATCCCTAATTCTCTGTTATGCCTTCCTCGTCAGGGACCAAATACAAATGGAGAAAGCAAATTGAAAAAAGCTAGAGTGGTATTTAATTGTTCCATCAGAGTCACTTCCTTTTTATGGGTAGACGAAAACTTTACTCCTTAATCCTATTTTATTTTTATTTTTTTTAACAATACAAATGTACCGTTGAAGAAGCATCAACATCCATGTGAAAAAAAAATTTGCTTGAAAAAATGAAAGCTAGATTACTATACACAGTTGCAAGATCAAGAAAAACTTTTTAGGATCTATCATTAATATTCTTAGCATTGTTAGATGTTAGTAGTGTAATTCTCAACTAAAAATTGTGTGAATTTTTTTTTGGTTAATTCTCAAAATTACAATTGTTGATGATTCTTTCCCATGTAGTGATTTTTTATGAAATCAATGTGTTACATTAATTTTTGAAACATTTAGGCGTAATTATTTTGGTTGTCAGACGAACTTAATTATGCACCAACTATATCTTTTTGATGGTACTAATACATTATTAATTTATGCTAATACAATTTATAATGACGGATGCACATTTAAACACATTACAAATTAAATTGTTGGACTTGGGCCCGATGCACGGGCATCACTTTCTAGTTCATATATAAAAATAAAACCAAATCCTAAAGTAATATGGAGTGCAACGAAACTCTACTTAAAGCATCACAACTGTATGCTTTCTTCTTCTTCTTCTTATTTCACGCTTCTTCTCTCTCCACCCATTCCCAAAACCAGAGAATTCACACATTATGTTAAAAAAAAATCTCCATCAACAAACCTTCTACGTGTGTGTATATATATATATATCATGATTCATGCAGGCATGAAGATAGATCTCCAGAAACTACCCTTCGCTCTCAAGCCTTTTCTCCTTTCCCTTTTTCTTTCTCTTTCCTTTCAAACTCCACCTCACTCTCTTCACAAACCCGCTGTATCACTTCCACCGGACCTCCGAATCCGACCCGGATATTCATCCTACGATGCATACATCAATCGTCAGCTCAACAAAACGCTCAACCCGAAACTCCGAAAAATCTGGACTACCCGAGATTGGGACCGAAAGGTTCGGGTCTTCTCAGAATTCTTCGACAATTTGAAACTTCGAGGTTTCTTATCGAACGATTCAAAAGCGCTTTGCGTCGGGGCACGGGTCGGGCAGGAAGTAGCGGCATTGAAACGGGTTGGAGTTAACGATTCAATCGGTATTGATCTGGTGCCTTATCCTCCATTAGTAATCAAAGGTGATTTTCATCGTCAGTCGTTTGATGATCGGAGTTTTGACTTAGAATTCTCTAATGTATTTGATCATGCACTTTATCCATGGAAGTTCGTCGGAGAAATTGAACGGACGTTGAAGTCCGGGGGAATTTGTGTGTTACACGTGTCGTTATCTAGACGGGCTGATAAATTTTCAGCTAATGATTTGTACAGTGTGGACCCACTTAAGGAATTGTTCAAAGTGTCTGAGCTGGTTGAGGTGAGACGCATTGATGGGTTTGGGTTGGATACGGAAGTGGTTTTTAGGAAGAAGATGAAGAAGTAGGAAATGGAAAGAAATTTAGTTATTATGATCCTATTTTCATTCGGTTTTTTATTTGCTTTTTTTTATATTACATGTTAAATAATTCTTTTATTTATTTCGACAATTTAAATGATAGAAATTACACACGTTCAATTCAATTTATGTAAAACTCTTTTCTTTTTAGTCTGTTCCAACCTCTTTGGATATGACTTATATAACTCTCATCATCTCTTTCACTTGAATTTAACTCCTCTCCATTTCTTTGATTATGCATTTGGATGAATGCCATTTGTGCTAACCTAACTTTTAACAAGTACTTGCTTTGTCTAAAAAAAAGTGTCATTATAGTAAAAATCATGATCATTAAGAAATCAATGAATACTATGTAGTTTGCTAAACTATCTTTATTTAATAATTGTCTCTTGAAAATTGAACCCTATTAAGAAGATGGAATATAAAGATATAGTTGAAAAAAAATACTTATTTTTATCTGCATTTCTAAAGTGACACTTAATTCCGGGACATATGGAGTATATATTTACCATTAAAAGTTGAAAAAGTACATTCTTGAATGAAAGCAATAGTAGTAAAGAAGACGGGAAGGTGCAATTTGGTTGTCTTTTTTAGTATGGTGAAGAGGCATAACTAATTAAGGAACTCCTCTTTTATTTAGTTAAATTATGTTAGGTCACGGATAGGGAATGAATAAAGTACATATGGACCACTTACATATATGTGAACGCAATTTGGATTCCATAAGGATAAATCCTTTTTTCCAACTTAAAAACATAGTGAAACCAGTCATGTGGATTGCATCCCACTTCCAATCTACTAATGTTTATCATAAAAATTTATGGGGAGTGAACGAGACGGGATTAGGAATGAACCTATGGACTTCAAGAAGCTTTGTTCCTACATTCTGCACTTGTTATTAAACTTATAAATGATTTGATTGTGTAAGAAATTTAATAGGAATGTGCGATTGAAACTTGGATTCATAAAAAAAACAAACAGAGTTACTTGGATACATCAACTTCCTTTATAAAAGTTGAATGCACCAAAAATGTCAATGTGTATCCAATTAATGGGGTGGCTAGATAGCTCTATGCAACTTGCAATTGCCAGCTTCTAATATTTGCTTTAGAAGGAGGACCACGTAAATCACAACAGCACCTAAATTGGGTAACTACTACGATTCGATGCTTTTTGGCTTTCAATTCGTCATCGCAATTATTATTATTTTTCGCAAATGGGATAAGAAAAGGGGAAATGGGTGAGGAAATTACAAGGTGGGAGATCAAATCCTCACCAATAAGATAAAAGTTTAAATAATCAATTAACTGAGTTATTGAGATTTTCCGCTATCACAATTTTGCTCTTACGTTTTTTTTAAATTATTTTGCTTGATTGTTCCTTAGTTCCTTACAAAGAAACAACAAGCAGAAACTACATCATTTGGTGAAACGTTTATAGGAAGAACATTATGTAAACATTCTAATGTATATTACAAAGTATCATGTATATGTATATGTATATATACTAGTCTTCTGAAAAATACCAAAAAGTAATCAAAAACATCACAAAAAATTACCTTATACCTCGAACTATAAAACTAATAAAGATTCGAAATAAATTCTCAGGGCACATATCAAACGATTCAAATAACTCCAATATTATTATCAAACTAGTATACTCCATTTCAAAGGAAGATTGAAATATTTTTGGGCCTTAAAACACTACCCATTACATACTTAGCCCAATTAAAGATCTAAGTTACATTTAATTTATTAAACGAGTTACTTACAAGATTGGTCCCATGGTCTAGTGGTCAGGACATTGGACTCTGAATCCAGTAACCCGAGTTCAAGTCTCGGTGGGACCTAAAAATTGGAATTTCAGTTTTGGTGTTTTTTCGGTTCGGTATTCGGTGTAAGGGTAAGAAAATTCGGTGCACCAAAAAATCAAAATTTTATTAACTAAATTTAAAATAACGTCTTTAATTTTATTAATTATATACTTGATAACTCGTGTTTGTGAGTTTTGACTCGTATTGTTTTTTATTTGAAGTGGAATATTAAGGCATTTGTGACTTTGTATTGTTTTAACTTTTAAGTTTCAACTTTCAAGTGTTGGATTCTTGTTTTAATTGTTGGAAACTATTACAAAGAGTGTTTGTTGGAAACAAAAAATCGAAAAGAGAAAAAAACTTTTTTAGTTCTTTGTTGGAAACTTTAATTATTAAATATGTTTAATGATTATTTCGAGTTTTCAACTTTTATGTTTAGTTAAATGTTTTGATGATTTTATTCTCATTTTATTCTCATTTTATTCTCATTTTATTTTTTATTTTTTGCACCAAAAAACTGTTTTAATAACATCGAATTAAACCGAATCGAAACTAAAAAGATCGAACCGAATCAAAATATTTTGATTTGGTATTTGGTGCACATTTTTTCAAAATCAAACACCAAATTAAAATTTAATAAAACTGAACCGAACCCGCAATACTGTGAGTTTTTTCTTTCACTTTCTTAAAAGTTATTCTTATAATTTTCAAAAAAATATTCTACATCTTTTTAACTAAAAATGAATGTTATAAAAATTGCTTTTATTATTCAGAAAATAATATTTTATACTTTCTAAATTTAAAATGAATGTTATTAAAAAATAAAATTTATCTTGATCATACTTAATAATTTTTTTTTAAATTTAGTCAATTAGTACAATTAAAAAATCCTATTCTACTTGCAACACATTCACTCCTTTCAGAAAATTTTAGTAATTCAATTGATTGATTATAAGCTTTCACGTTAATGATGTGCTTATTCTCTTCTCGAAAACTTTTGAATTGTAGAAGCGTTCAAAATGGGATCAACATTCATTTCATGGGCAGAAACGACCCATTTCATTCGGGGAATCCAAAATTTTGACTTGAGAATCAAGAATAGATAGACAAGAAAATAAATATTTTTTAAATCTGAATTAGTTCCGTTATTAAACTAAAATAAAAAGGAAAATCAAATCAACCCGCTGCGAGAGTGGGGTCATTGGGCGGATAACGCATGGTTGGAAAACCGTTATTTTCTAACCAAATGAAAGCTGAAACAATTTGAGTGGTACCTAACGATTCCAATGGCGTTGAGAGTTGTCTCTTCTTCTCCAGCCATTTTTTCATCACAAAGAAGAGCTGCTTCAGTTCTACCATCAACACTCACATTACCCAATACCAACAGCTCGCTGTTATCGTCATCATCAGCCATTTCTTCAATTGACAGAACAAAATCAGTTACTCTCCGTAGCAAGACGAGTAGGCGTAATGGAGTAGTGACATGTTCTGCTTCTTCGGTCCTCCCAAAGGCACTGCTATTCGACTGCGATGGTGTACTTGTCGATACTGAAAAAGATGGTCACCGTATTTCTTTCAATGATACCTTTGCTGAGGTACACTAGTTATAACTCACTTCAGTGTGTTGTATTGTTTGCAGAGATGAAAACAGATTTGAAGTTTATAGGTTCGGAATTAGAGTCTGAGTTCTAAATTAATAATTAGTACCTATTCAATAAATTTTATAGGAGAAATACAAAGTTTGGATCAAAGTTATGTTCGGCCTAACCCATAACCTACACATTAGCTCCACTTCTGATTGCATGCTTATATTGTTGAACGGTTGAATTCATGAGGAATTTCTAATTTAATGATCAATTGGTGTTTTGCAGAACGGGATTGCTCAATAGAAAGAGTTTCCCCTCTTTTTTTAAAACCTAAATAATAGCTGTCTACTACTGATTAAACTAAAAATAGCCTATAGATGTATAATATTGGTATGGTCGTGCAACTTTAAAAAGTAAACAGTAAATCTATCAGGTTATTTGTGTAAAGATCTTTTTCTTTTTCCCTATTTGATGACTTTTCATAGAATCCATTATTTTCAATGGTATACAGAAGGAATTGGGTGTAACTTGGGATGTTGATTTGTATGGAGAATTGCTCAAAATTGGAGGTGGAAAAGAAAGGTAAAGGTGTTTCTTCTAGAAATATACTTAGGAGCAACAGCAATTCATATAGTTTAGACTTGAATTGAATTGATTTTGTTTGTGGTTGACTTGGGTATTAGGATGACAGCCTACTTTAACAAAGTTGGTTGGCCAGAAAATGCACCAAAAACTGAAGAAGAAAGAAAGGAGTTTATTGCAGGACTTCACAAGCGAAAGACTGAATTATTCATGGTTCTCATTGAGAAGAAATTGCTACCACTTCGGCCAGGTGTTGAAAAGTAAGCTCTTTTATTTTTTCATATTTTATTTATGTCACTTCTATATGTATAAGGTTCTTAGAGATTCAGCCATACAAAATTATTCCACCAGAGGCATTTTTGTTGGAAGTTGGAACTAAATGTGGACATTATTAACCGCAGAAGAAACCAATGAGGGAATTGGTCCGCTTTAACTATGCATTCTGGAGCTTCAGTAATCCATAATTAATCATGAAGAGTTTCATTTACCTCTGAGATGTAGACATTTTTCTATTCTTTGAGCAAATGCCGTCCTGACTCCTGACTCTAGACTACATGCTTTATTTCTGTTTTATTGAACATAATGCAACTATTCAAGGGTAAAGTTCTTTCTAGGCACCAAAATTTTCAGGGTTGAAGACTCTTCTATCTGTTGTATTTGATTTTGATATTGTTATAGAATAATTATCAAATTCTGTCCCGACCTTCAATAGAATCTCAATATGAAAAACTCACTATCATATGACCTATGGGACAGTGTATATATTGACAAAATTGCAAGAGTCGGAATAAATTTTCCTTTAGATTATTCTTCTCCTTATTGTAAGAGTTCCAAACTAAATGTTACAGGTTGATTGATCAGGCTCTGGGTAATGGAGTTAAAGTTGCAGTATGCAGCACTTCCAATGAAAAGGCGGTATGAGTAATCAGGTTCTCAAGTGTTAGTATTATGTGCCAATGTCGAGTCTTTTGACAGTAATCTGCTATTAAAGGTTGCGGCTATTCTCGGAACTTCTTTTAGCCTGTATGGAGCTTACTAGTGTATCCTAATAATACTCATGACTAAATCATCAGGCTTATATTTGACCAATTTACCTGTTCATGTCTATTTACCCTTAGTTCGGCTCTTGATTGACAATGTAGTTTCTTGGACCTAGAAAATAATATGGGAAGCCATCGACACTAAAAAGTTGGAAAAGATCAACTCCTAGAAAAATTCATCTGATATTAGAATTTAGAATTGTTAAATTTTCCTTTTGCTCCTATTGAATTGGTTACTGCACAAGATGATAACCTCTGGTTTTCTATCTGGAATTGCTCGTTTGCTGGGAGAAATAAGAAAAATTAAAGAAAATAAAGCACTGGCATGATTATTTGTTGTCACCATACTAAGATAATGTTTTGTGATCATAAGTTGAATTAAATCTGCTGATACTAGGTCTCAGCCATAGTCTCGTGCTTGTTGGGACCAGAGCGAGCAGAACAGATCCAGATATTTGCAGGTGATGTGGTTCCTCGCAAGAAGCCTGATCCGGTAAATATTTATCTTTCAAATGCCTGTTCAATGCATTTGCAGTGAAGACAAATTCATTTGCTTAGAAATTAAGAAGCAAAAATATACTTCATTAGGAGATAAGCCTCATATCTGCGTGATCTGAAATTTGGAATCTGTTCCAATAGCCTTCTCTATACTTCTTTTACTCTCTGATATCCATAAATGTACAAGGATAATCTGTGAACTTCAGTGTAAAGATATTTTAAACAAATGAACTGTGCTTTCTCTTCATTTAACAAGTAGCAGTAAAACTTCAATTTGAGGAGACATGTGTCTATAGTACTGTCATAGCTGTAAGATAAGTCTTAAATGTTTAATACCATATACTGTCTTCCTGGCAGGCCATTTATCTGTTAGCAGCCGACACCCTTGGGGTTGATCCTTCAAGGTACTGTACATAGATTACTTGCACTGGGATTGGGAAATTACGTGATGACACCTTAGAGAAGTTATATGATTTTAAGCTGAAGAAGATAGTAAATAATTTTGTTATAATTTTACATTTTCATTCTGAATGCTAAACTCTGCCCTTTATGGTCTGCAGTTGTGTTGTCGTAGAAGATAGTGGCATAGGTCTTGCAGCTGCCAAAGCAGCTGGAATGACGTGCATTGTGACCAAGAGTGGGTAAGTTGCTTTTTATTTGAACCAACAGAGCATCTCTCTCCCTGGTGCATTTTTTGGTTCTCTATTGTTAACAGAACTTCTTTAACTTGGTTTCTGAAATTCTATCTTGGTGTAACATCTTGTTAAAGCATAGCCTGAGAAACTTAATAATCAAACTGAGATCTTTTCAGAAAAACTTCTGGCGTCCTTGAAGTTCAAAATAAAATAAGAAGTAAAAGATGTATGATCAGGAAGCCAATGGTTTCCAATGCTTAACGTTGCAAACCCGACTCATTCTCCCTAGGATATTTTCCTCAATGAAAATGAAATTATTGATTAGATGCCTCTAAGCACTCAGGTGAACATGGTGGAGGTGGCAATTTTCCAATTTTCTGTAAGGCCTGAAAAAGGGTTTATAGACAACATTTCTGCATGTCTAATTATATCTAAAAGCTGACTTTTAGCTCTAGCGGTGAGGCTGTTAAAGAATGAAAAAAGTCTCACATTGGTGGTTAATCAGAACACAATACTATAGATTGATCTCGATGAGTTTTCTTGAGTTCATTGTCGGAGATTATAGCATTCCATGGTTTTGAAACCCGGGTAGCCTAATGAGGATACCATTTAGGATATCAGATGAAAAAAAAAAGGACTTATCATCTAAAAAGGCAGGTAGCTGCCTCTCTTTCTCTTTCTCTTTCTCTTCTTCTTGACTTTGAGACTCGGAAAATATAAACTATCCAAACATGTTGAAATAACACGAAGATTCCTGTTCTTTGATAGTTGAGATTCCTAAGCAATTGTTGCCTAGGAACATATATAAAAAGTCGAGAAGTTGTCCATCCTTGAAAGACAATTTCACCATTTCTCGTGCAACACAATAGCGCTGCATCTTCTATAAGTGTTTTGCAAATAGTGGGAAAGTTGCATACTTTTCATTTACAATTTCCATCCATCTCGTTCCATAATCAATATTAATTCCAATACTAGACTCTGGCTATTGCCGCCATATAAACTAAGACAACCTTTCAAAATAGTCATCGAACCAAAAAAATCATTCTCCTTTACAAAATCTGGTGTTGGAAGCTCTTTTAGTTCATTTGACTACCCATCAAAATATATAATTGTAGAATTTCTTTCTCCAAGATTGTTGTAGTATGTCCAAAATACCTCCAGTACTAATTCCCTCGAACAAGGAACAATTACGTAGTAGGCGTACTACATGACTAAATGAACTTGTTTTCTTCGTCCAACAATCATTCTTCAAAGAATAAATACCATAACTCCACTTATAAATCAATATAATCTTGTAATCATTGACACTAGAATCATAAAAAATCCCACAAGCATTTGGAACTTTGCCTTTGTAGTTAAAATAAGGGCATGCAAGAGTTTTATATTCTCTTATAGATGGATTCCATAAAACATAAGTTTTGTAGGCCATAGGGTTTTTTAAAAGAACCAAACCATCACACGAGCACAAGACTATAGCTTTTCGGAATTTTTCTCCAGAAAAATTTCCTTTGCCATCATATCTAATTGTGAAGTTTCCAAGTCTCCAAACCCAAATTCATTAGTACTACGTTTGTTTAACAATAGCTTTTCACGTCCCAATGCTTTGGTTTGATCGCGTACTTGCTAGTTGTTAGATGCACGAGAGTGTTTGCTGTAGTTGCTTTCTGTTTATGCTAGATCAGTTAAATAGTCTAATCTAGTAAAATGGAGGAGATAGAAAGGAAGGACATGCCTAATCAATACAGGGAAGATAACAAGGATGATCTAAGTCAGTAGTTTCTTTTCATTAAGAAAAATTTCAGTGTCTGAGCTAAGCATCTCATTAAGTTATAAGAAGGTACGATTGTTTTATTGATTATTTTTGAAGGAGCTCCCATAGTATATTAGAAGACAGATGCAATGCTTTTACAGCCTTGGTGGTTTCCTTTTGAACAAGTAGCAGATTGCATCTTTTGTCTATGCAACTTGCTCTTTCACCTATGCTAGATCTCTTGATCTTTTACCAATTCTAGCTGACCATCTAGCCTGTTGTGAATATCATTTGATTAATTTCGTATATTGTTACTGTTAATTTGGTATTGCAAACGAACTTCTATACTGCCTCAGGTACACAGCAGACGAGAATTTCTCAAATGCAGATGCAGTTTTTGATTGCATTGGAGATCCTCCAGAGGAACGGTTTGACTTGGCATTTTGCGGAAACCTTCTTGAGAAACAATATGTCAGTTAGTGCATCAAGCAGTATGATTGACTACACTGCACTTGTTTATGTCAAGTTGTACTCACCAGTCACCACATACCAGTTCATGTAATGTATCTCCCCAATGACTGTTCAATAAAAAAGCCTAATGTCATTTCATTTCTTGGTGCCTTCTCTGCTAAATTTGGTCTCCGAACACAATATATGAACTTCCATTTTTCCTTTTCTTTTGTGGACTGGGGAGAGGAGGTGGATAAATATGGAGAAATTACTATTTGCATAGCTTAAAGACACAACTTACAATAAGGATATATATAGTAATCAAAACATTATTTGAGGACATTAGTACTATGTTGCATTTTTTCCCCATATTGTCGGGAGATTTGGTTTTGTAGTCCTTTACAAATATGTTTTTAGTTTTATATACTTTTTACATGGATCTTCATTTTTTCACATAAGAGATGTGAAAAATTCATTTTCTTCTATTCAATTTGTAAATAGTCATATAAGAGATCATTTCCACTACAATTTTGGTCTAGGATAACAGAATCTTAATGAATTTTATCAAATGTTAACATAAATTTTGACGTATGGTCCTAAAGTTTGAGGTCAAATTTATATTTTGTCTTTTTTATATAACACTGAGCAAATGTAGGCTCTTGAGTTTATAAAATGGGGATACTTTGGTAATTGGTCTAGCCTAACCAGATCCCAATAGATTTTTAAATATCAAGAAATTGCCACATGTTAGACAAAAGTGTACAACGGTGCACAAACTTCCTATTACGTGCGGGTGCGGTGCGGGTTTAAAAAAAGAAGATGAATTGTATGAGTTTATTGTGTGCAACTTTATTATACATTTCTACGAAAAGTTATTTTATAATTTAAGTTCATGGCCTCTCTAGTTTTATCGTTGCATCAAAACTAACCTTGCATTAAGGTTAGATAATAACAAATTTGGAGCAGCATATCGAGAAAATAAAAAAATATATCAAAAATTATAGAAAATAAGTAAGCGGAGAAGTAAATCATTAGAGAGACAATTATAATTTGATGCAAAGGAACAGATGGATACACTAAATAGTTTGAAAATGAGATTGAAATTACATCGCAATTAAATAAGAAAAACTCTTCAAAGCAAGTGTTACATCGCAGTTAAATAAGACAAACTCTTCAAAATAAGTTTTTTTTTTCAAAGATAAGTCCTATTATTTTTTTCAATATATATAATATTGCCATCTATGTGTCATATTTTTTATTTAATTTGTTCAAAAATCAATTTTTTATATTTAAAAATATTTTTAAAAATTCTCATTTTAGTCTTAATGATATAGCAATTTATAATCACATCAATGTCTAAGAGTTATTTTGGATCAAAATCTTATTTTCTTTTTAAAATTGTATATCTAATCAAACATTGCCATATAAATTGAGACGAATACAATAATATATTTGAAAAATTAGGCTTCAATTTAAAGTAACTTGCACAATGCTTAATTAAATGTATGAAGTACGAAAAATAATTTGAGAGCTAATTACATCATATTTCGAAAGTTTTCCAAATTATAATAATTTCAATTTTTTTAGAACTCGCGGATACATTGCTCCTTCGCCTGATACATAAGTTATGTATCAGATATATGAGTTATATCTCAAATACATAACTAGGGATGTTCACAGATCGGTTTGGATCGGTTCAGTCAAAATCAAAACCAAACCAACTTAATCAGTTTTAAAATTATCAAAATCAAATCAAACCAAATATAATATATATTTATCAGTTTGGTTGTTATCGGTTTCAGTTTTGTCTGGTTCGGTTATTAATCATAGACAAAATAAAGAAACAATTCATTCAAAACGTGAAAAAAGTGATAACAATCTATTCAAAACAAAGAAATAGTTAGAATGACTGACATTACATAACTTACGATCATTTATGTCATCCGTTAAAATTTGGTTCATTTATGTCATTTCCGTTAAAAGTTTGGTTCAAATATGCCATCGAACTTTAAGAGGCCACGTGGAAAAATGGTATTGCAAAACCATTTGTATTTTCTGTTTAAAAATAATGGCATGAATGAGTCTTTTCTCAAACGGGAATGACATAAATGACCCAAACTTTTAACGGATGACAAATGAGTTTTTTCTAAAAGTTCGATGTCATATTTGAGCCTTTTCCCAATTTATCATGAATAAAGGTTCAAAATTCATTATTTTTCTTGAAAGAGATAGTGGCATTTTCAATTTCACAAAAAATTGTCATATATACTCATATACATTAAACAAATAAGATAAATGTTCTCACCTGACATTTTTGCTTTCATAAGTAAATTATAAATAAATTTTGATGAAAACATATATAAGATCTTTAAAT
>JAJOOR010037823.1:0-10966 GCA_036250505.1 Solanum acaule | reverse complement strand
GAAATATTGTGTAAAAAATGTGTATTTATTGTGATTTTGAATGTTTTGTGGGGTAATAGGACGCACGCAAAGTTAATGTGTCTTTTTGAAAATCTGGGACAACTTCAAGTATCACTTAATGTTTTTTCTCAAAATCTAATTTACTTTCGTAAACTATGTATCAGATCAAAATCAGATTAACAAATTCAAAAGAAATGAGTAATAAATAGCTCATACAATGACATATTTATTATTTAACTAAATAATAAATATGTCACTAAAAATCTTGTTAGCTTTTGGTTGAAAGCTAATAAGATAGTTACAATGATAATTGTATTGTGGCTTATTATATATAGATACATGCACCCACTGAACATTACTACATCTAATGTTGGCTCTTTCAAAAGAAGTGTCACTTTCTCAAATCCTATCAAATCTGTGAAAAATATTTCATCTCATAACAGTTTGTTCATACTTTCACCAACAAGCTTAGGTAGACTAATAAAAATCATTCTGACAGAAATTCCCAAAAATCCAAAAATAAAATAAAATATTTCGATTGAATCACCTTTGTCACTTTATTAGAAATTTCATCCATGTCGTAAAAAAAAATCAATATTTTATATATCAATTAAGAAATACATATCTTTTTATCTTATATGCATATTATCAAAATATCAACTCCCTGCTGCTATGATCTTTTTTAAGAAACAAACATAATTCGGTGAAATAATACTTTTTTTGTTTTGAATAATACATTATAATAAATAAATTATGTGAGAATGAAGGTTGGACCACTAAAGTCGAAAACCTTCATAAGATGATCTGAGAGACGTGGATGTGCTAAGATAAATGTACGATCATAATTAATTAGACAAAAATAAAATAATCACATATATGATAAAATTCAAATAGCATACATTAAAGATAAAATGATGAAAGGTTTCTTAAAATGTTATTGTCGTGTCTTGCTTCAATCGTCGCTTTTAGGGGTGTCCAAATAAACTCAAATATAGATAACTCGTTCAATTCACTCAGAATTTTATGGGTTCGACTCAAAATAATTTAAATTGGATTCAATTTCAACCCATCCATGCCTTAACCCATTTTAAAATAATCTACAATTGAGCCTAATTTAATCTCCAATTTCAACCCGTTTTAAGACTTTTTATTTGCATTGGTTTAATGTATGTTCTCATATTGAAGGTTTTAATTACAATCTATTTTATATCTTCTAGGATTTATCTATCAATTTGTACCTTATTTTTGTTATTTGCTTGAGTTGAAATTCAAATCATAGTTATAAAAGGTAAATAACAATATGTTAAAATTATTGAGATTAAACGGGTCAAATTGGACGGATCAGGACTCAATCTGATATTTAGCCCATTTAAACTCAAAATAAATTTGGACGGATCATGACCCAATTCAATTTCTAAAATCAATTGAAAGAGATTTATTACGAAAGATCAATAATTTCTTATAATTCATGCAAATTAATCAAAATTATTGCTAGTATTGTGCAATGTAATACATGAATTTCAAGACATACGAGTACGAATTTGCATCTCAATTCTCAGATATTTCCTCTCTCCTTTCACAAGACAATTGTACTTCCTTTTTTCTTGTGAAATTTATTACTCCGGTGATTGGTTTTATGTAGAGTCGTCAATATGGGCTAGGTCCGTTGGGTTGACCTGGCCTAATTCGGAATTTGATAGGGTTGGGTTATGATTTTTGGAGCCCGTTTAAGAAAAGAGCTTTTTATCCCGGCCTGAATAAACCTGCCAATTTGTGGGGCTTGAGAAATATGGATAAGGCCGACCCGTGGGCCAAATAAAAATTAATTAAAAAATAAAAAATAAAATAAAGTATTAAAAATAACAAGAGTCTAAACTCAAAATCAGTTTAAAGTTTGAAATATTACAATTTAAATACAAATTATGTTTATAAAATATGTATTACGTAAAATAAAAATTCCCTAATTTTTTTAGGAATCACTACATAGGCCGTAGCCTATGGAATATTGTCATAGTTTTTGTGTTTTATTATGATCATTGAAAAACAATTAGGTTTATATTTTTATTTAGCTATTTATGTTTTTACTTGAAATCAAACTTAATAAATATTATAAAGATAAATTTATTTGTGGATTTGATTAACAAGTAGTAACACTAACACCATATAATATTATCTTGTCGATATTTATGATAATATTTTTAAATTATAATTTAATTTAAAAAATTATCAAAAATATATTTTTACGAAAAGAGGGTTGGCCCGGCAAGCCCGTAGCCCACGTTCTTGTGGGCTGGGCCGACCATTTTCTAGCCCACACCAAAAATGGGCTAGCCCAGCCTGACCCGTTAAATTTCAAAGCCTATATGAATTAACCCGGATGAGGTGGACCAGCCTATATTGACAACTCTAATTTTATGATCCTCGATAAATATTCTTTTATTTGAAAATAGATAAAAATATAACACAAAAAGATTTGGTAAATTAAAAAACAAGAAACCTCTGTAGTCATTATTCTATTCTCATCATATTTGGTCATGTGAGAAAATTTCATCTTTTATTATATAATAATATATACCGTATAATTCCATAAGTAAAGTTTGAAGATGATAATATGAATGCAACCTTCTGCCTTTATTATAACATTCAAAAAGTAAATCAGAAATTTAATTTAAAAAATGTTGCCAAACAATGGTAGAGTACATGAAGCGCTAGAATTTTGAATAGAGGGAATCAACATGAGTCGTGGTAAGATGATTGAGATTTGTCCATCTTAAATAAGAGATTTTGGGTTTGAGCTTTTAGACATAAAATAAAATATTTTATTGAGAACGTCCCCTAAAAAATAGGTCCTGCAATGCACGGTTTGTGATGTGTCATTTGCACAAATACCCTTATTTTGAAGTAATTTTTAATTTTTATCCTCATATATGGCGATTTTTAATTTTTGCCTTTCAGCACTTGAAGTTACAAATAAGTGACCGAAAATACCACTTAACACCAAAATAACAAACAATTTCCATTTGACATAAGTTTATATTTTTGTATCATAATATATAACACAAGTTATGCCACTTAAGTCCTACAGAATCCAGAAGTTATGTCGTAAAGGTCATAACTTAGATACTAGAGAACTTATGTCAAGTCAAGTGAGACAAAAATTCACTTTCAGAACCCACAAGTAATTATGCCGTAAGAGGCATAACTTATGGTAGGCGAAGCAAAAGTTCTCTAAACTTGTGCCGAACAAATTAGCTACTACAAAACTTATGTCCTTAATCCTACATAACTTATCCTGAGCAAAATCAAGTCATAAATAAAAATATTTTAGTCCATAAATTTTTATGAAATGAATAGAGACAATCTATACAAATATTTTAAATTTAAATTTAGTCGTATCCCAATAGGTCGGAAATGATATGTATGTAAGTAGTGAATGTTGTAGGAGAGGAAGCAATGGGCAAAACCCATACTCATATATAGACATAGAGATAGAGAAATGTCAGGAAAAAACTGAAGGTCTTGAGTTTAGTGTGGACCAAATAAAATGTTGGATGTGTATTATGAAAGCTGTCGGAATGGAGGGGACTCCCAAAGCTCTGATGACACAAGAAGCCATCTTTAGCCCATTACTTTCTGGCACCTCATTTTGCAGCAAACTACCTAAACATCAGACAATTTTGCACCACATTTCATTCTTTTTATTAGTTCTATCACTCACAATTAATGGCATTGCACTACTTTCTAACCATGCTTATAGGGAAAACCATTAACAAGGGGGGTGGGGTGAAAAATAGGTCAATAAAAGAAAGGGTATGTTGTTGGATATATTCACTCTCTCCTACCTTTTTTTAAAATTATTTTATTTTAAAAGTATAATACATGGTTAATTTGTCAGTAAATTCGGTTTAGACATTTGAACAACGATATATTTCGATAAATATCTGAATATATAATAAAATGTTTATCATATAATTATACAATTTTTATTTAATTTTTGAATTATTGTTACGTGTGTTCTCAAGTGTTTATTGTATAGACTAATAAGTTATATATATGTATGGCAAATTCATTGAATAATTATATACAGATCATTCTCAATTGAAATATACATAAGGTTTTACCGTTAATTATTAAGACTAATGCATATGGTTAAAGGACGTGACTTATTTTAAATGGTTATTTTTTTTTATGTAATGAATATTTGAAAACAAACATTAAGTTGAGTGTCTAATTGAAGCAATTTATCATATGTTTTGGTTCTTAATCGAAATACATGATTGAAACGATATTAAAGTGGGACATAAAAATTTAACATCATAAGAAAATATGACTTTCTTGAAAATATAAGAACAAATATGATCCTAAAATTGAATGAGGTGAAAATAGGACAATGAAGGAAATATGTTGTTGGAGATAAGGAGATGTTGGATATATCCGCACTTTCTCCACCCTTTTTTATATTTTTTATATTTATATAACCTTTCAAAATTTGTCACTAAATTTTTCTCAAATATCCAACTTACGATATGATAAAAAGTTTATATTAGACATTTTAAATTCAAATTTTAAATTATTTTTATGTAAGTTCTCGAGTGTCTATTATATATACAAATAAGTTATACATATAAATATGTTATATCTATCAATTAATTAATTATATACACATCAGTCTCAATTGAAGCATATATGATGTTTTGTGCTAATTATTATGGCTAATACATATAGTTAAAGAAGCTGACATATTTTAAGTGGTTAATTTATCTACGTAATCGGCATTAATTGAAAACAATATTAATTCGAGTATCTAATTGAAATAATTTATTATATGTTTTGGTTCTTAATCGAAAGTACATACGATTGAAACGACATTAAAGTGAGACATATAAATTTAAAATCATAAGAATACAAATGACTTTTTTGAGAATAGAAGAACAAATATGATCCTAAAATTGAATGAAAAGAGCAAATATAACTTATCTGAAATATTACATTTTTTGGTTCTCATAATTAAATTTTGATACACAATTTCATTGTTAGTTCTTGCTACTTACATTATTGAGGTTATATATGCCTCTTTGAACTTTGAAGATTCCCATTGCCTTTATATAGCTGCCAATCTTGAATTTGTTAGTATTATTTTATGATCTTGAATTTGACCTCTTGTCCTTGCAAGAAATCCGTGCAACCAACCCCCTTTGTTAATTAAATTAATTGAACCCATCTAACACGTTTTCTCCTTCAAAGACAAATTATTTTCATTGGCTATTGATCTAAGTTAGAGAAGAACAAAGATTTTCATTGATGATTAGCAATAAATTATTTCATGTTGTTTTCTTTGATTTGATTGTTCTTCATTATGTTCAACATGACTCCTTCATTATTGTATTTTTCTTATTTAGTTTTATTATATTTTATTTGAACCGAGGTTTTATTAAAAGAGTTCGAAATCTAAATGATAGGCTAAAAACTAAGAATTGACCAAAATAACATGTAGAAATAAAGTTTCTATTTTCTACATATAGCGCTCTAAAAATTAGTGTGCTATTTAATGACCGTTAAGGAATAGCGAACTAAATTAGTGCTCTATATTGAGTCATTACTCCCTCGGTTATTTTTTAGTTGTCATGATTTTATTTTTTAGAGTTAAATAATAAGACTTTTGATTAATATTTTATGATGTATTTTTTCATCATATTGATATGCAAAAAGTTTACAATCTATAGTACTTTTTGTATAATTTTTGAATATCTAAATTTTTAGTTTAAAATATCGAATTAATGTACTGTAATTTAACTTTAAAAATTAGTCAAATTAACTTTCGACAAGCGGAACATGACAACTAAAAATGAACGAAGAGAATATATTTTGTTTATAAGTGGAAATAAGGAAAGTGATGTTAAACTAGATTGGTTGATCACTTAATTAGTTAAACCAACTTTACCTAGGGCAAAGCTATAGTGTTCCCAAGTGGTCAGACGAACACCCTTTATCGAAAAATTATATCAAATATATATGTAAAAACTTATTTTTATATGAATATCTAAAGGCTTGACACCATTGTGTATGTAGGAGTGTACAAAATCGAATCGAAAATCGAATCAAATAGCAAATCGAGTTAAACCGAAAAAAGAGTAATGATTTGGTTTGACGGGTTTGGTATTGGAAAAAAAAATCCGACTATACTTGGGTTAGTTTGGTTTTAACTAAAAAAATATTCAACTCAAGACCGAACCAACCCGACATTATATATATAATTTTTAAAATTTATTTTATGCATACAAATATTTACTTTGATATAATTTCTAAATATTTCTTATACTTTTTCATAATTTTTTTCTTTTAACATATTATTTCAAGATTTTGAGACTTAGCTAGCGTTTCGCCTCAAGTTCTTAAATATTCTTTGCAAATCATATTTGGATGAAGTTTTTGGTGAAGTTTCACCATGTGTTTGGCCTTAATTTTTCCCAAAAATATTTGACTATTTCAAAAAATATGATTTATACCCATAAGTTCTAAAAAATATTTAAAACACCTATAAATTTATATTATCATCCTATAATGAATATGTTCCGTTAAAAATAACCTTATAATATAATTGATTACAATCAAGAATAACAAAATAACAATATAGGCAAAACAATACATTAATCGCATACTCAAATTTGTCATTGATTCAATTATAATTATAACTCATTAAGCACAAATTGTTCCTTTTTCTCAATTTTATCACTCAAACTTTTTCGAAGGAGGTAGTAACAAATATTAGTTGGAATTAATAAATAATGAGTTTTTTTTATAAAATATAAAAGTTTGGGGTAATTATTGAATTTTTAAAATTTTCAAATATTAGAACTTGGCCTAAATACTAATTTTCTCTAGTATTTGAGAACTTGGAATCCTTAGAGTTTTTAATGGTCCATAAAATTTATAGTCCAAAAATATTAGTAATTCTTAGTATTATTCCAATATTATTTTAATTATGAAACACCCGCACTGATTTTTTTTAGTAAATTTTTTATGGACTTTCTCTTGGGTCAAATTGAGACCAATTTTGAAACACCCTACTTGTTTATTCTGATGTGACTCGACACCTTATTTTTTTAATGGACTTTTTTGTTGTAACAAAAAGATAAGGAAAAAAAAGTTCATTTAATTCCTTAATAATGATTAGCAAATTGTTATGTCCTATGAGTTTAGTGGCCATGCCTTTCTTTTTTCTAAAATAAAAAATATCTGCACCAAATTCTTTTTAGGAAAAATTACAAGAAATCTCACCTTTTAGTTTACTTATTACCATTGTTCCCTATAAGTTTTACAAATTTCCAAAATGCCTCATTTTCGCGCACCAGATTAGTGTATCTCGTGCATCATATTAATGTATCAACACTTATATTATTATATCTCGCGCATCAGATTAGTGTATCATGTATAAAATGTACATAAGATTAGTGTATCATGTATAAAATGTAATGTATCTTACTTAACGATTAATGTATCTCGCGCATCAGATTAATGTATCAGCTCTTATATTATTGTATCCGTTTGAGGGATTTCTGTAATTATAAACTTTTAAGGGATAAATTGTAATTTTGCCTTACAAATATGTGATTTCTGTATTTTTCTTTTTAATTACCTAAGAATGATGTTATCGAAAGTGTTTATTGGTTCGATTTTAGAGTAAAAATTAATTTAGTCAATTTTTAATTATTAAAATTAAACCAAATCAAATATACTTTATATTCATAGATTTGGTTGTTGTTGGTTTAGTTTGAGTTTTTCAATTTTTAAGAAATATAATAATATTTTTCTCCTAAATAAGAAAATAATTTTTTAACTTATATTATCATTATTAACCTTTTATTGTGGTTGCAATATTTTTCTTAGATTATGCAGAAAAAAAAATCTTAATATCAATAAGCTTTAATCAAGTTGATAAGAAATACAAAAATTATATATAGGTAAACTCATAATTATATCTTTGAATAAATGAGTTTGAATGTATTTTTTTTTAAATAAGTGAGCTTAATAGATGGTAAGTTCATAAGCCTATTAGAGAAAGCAACTTTTTCATGAAAAAAAATATACAAATTAGTTAAAATTATTTGCAACAATATATTGTATAATAGAATTTTCATGAATATCATACAAAATAGTTAAAATTATTTATATAAAAAAATATTGTATAATAGAATTTCCATGAAAAAAGTATATAAAGTTTTAAAATTATATATATAAAAATATGTTGTGTATATCATTCATCAGTTCATTTTTTTTATTCGTCTTGTTTTTAATAAAATCGAACCAAATATTATTAATTTTTAAAAATATAAATCAAAACTAAATAATAACCGACTTATATTATTTATTCAGTTTGGTTGATTTTTTATTTCATTTGATTTTAATTAAATCGTGAATACCCCTAATTGTCACTATGGGCCCCTGGTCAATTATTTCATCTGTTTCACTTTATTTAACACAATCTTCTTATTAATCCGTTTATAAAAAATGACATACATTGTTATGAAAAAACTTTTATAATCATGTAAATATCAAAATATAATTATAGCCACACAAAAATTATGGTATATTTAAATATATAAATCTACTAATATAGGATAGCCTTGCTACTCCAATAATTTCAACCTTATTTCCTCAGTTTTAATATCTTAAAAAAAGCTTACATTGAGTCAAATTATGTCAAAGTAAATTCAAGTACATCGAGTGGTAATGCTAATTATTGTATTGGTTAAACAAGTAGCAAAAGGTATAATATATAAAAATGTCATTTAATTTGCTTTTATTGACACCTATATAATTAACTTTGGTTATATATAAATAGATACTTAAACTTTTATATAATTAAACAAAAAAACACCTACGTGACGTTCTATGTGACAATTACGTCATACATAGTGTCCTACATATAATCTGCCATATAGAACATGTGTGAAGCTAGAGCCTCACGTCACGAAACGAATATTTTATTTTCAAATCAACTTCGAAGAACAATCGAGACTCATCTTCCTAAAAAGAAGAGTCTTCGTTTGAAAAAAAATTAATTTTTTAATTCCTTACGTAATCAAACCAAGGTTTCAAGCCGGTCAAGTCAATTGTTTCAAAACAAGAAAATAAAGATCGAATTCAATAACAACTAAGTCCAAGTTAAATAATATGTTTATATATTATGTCGGAGAAAAGCTAAATATAATAGGAGAGAGAGAGAGAGAGGGGGGTTTATGAGAGTTGTTGTAAGAGAGAGTCCTGCAATGTGGGCAAAATAGGGTGGCGCACAAAGGAAGAACCAAACAAGACTACACATCCATACTTTCCTTTACTCGTTTCTCGCTCCATCCATAATCACGTCTATCAAGGAATTTTCCCTTTTCTCTTTAAACTTCCCCTGTTTAAACAACAGAGAGAGAAGTGTGTGTTTGTGTCTAGGGAAATCACCTTTGATTATTTTCTTATCTCATCCTTTCAATTCTGTAGAACCAAGCCGGACCCATGTGAGCAAATTATCCTTTTCACGCCTTTCAATTTCGTATTTTTGTTTTTCTTTCTTTGTCGTTTTTTTCTTCTTCTTTCTTCCCTATTAATTTTGCTTATGTGGGTTTTCATGTTTCCGTGAAAATAACTTATGGGTGTTTGTTGGTTTCTTTTGGTTTGGTAGCTTGAGGGTTCTATTTGGATATAGCTATAGTGGAGTACTATAAGTTAAAAAAAAAAAAGGTTCTTTTCTTGAAATTATACTTTGTGAAATTTATATTGTGTGTGGTTGGGATCCTTGCTGGATCTATTTGTGTTTTTTTTTGGTTATTGTAATGTTGAAAGTACAGATGAAATTGCTGTTTACTTGGTTGTTGTGTTTGTGATTCTCTTTTGTTTTACTAAATTGTAGTAATTTTATTTTTTTTCAAAATTTCTTAGGCTTTTCGAGGAGAGAATAATTCAGTACATTGTAAAAGGTGATTTGTTGTGGTGGGGTTTCATGGGGTGAACTCAAAGGTATAATGGGTAGCATTAGTGATGATGAAGAATGCGTATTTTTTGATGCCTCTGAGAATATTGGCCAAGTACCTGATTTGGGTTCTAATGAACCCCAGGTGCTCAAGTCCAGCTCCAGGATTGGTAATTGTGTCACTAGTAGCTACCAGTATGATGTGTGGAGTAGAAGTCCCAGCAGTGTTAGAGAGCGTCGTAGGGAATTCTTTAGTTGGATGGGAGAAGATCCAGTAGATGTATATGGAAGTTCTGATTCTAGTTGTGAAATTGAAAGGATTATGGACAATAGTGAGGCTGTGGTGCGAACCTCAATTCTTGAAGACGAATTTCCTTCTCGCCAAGTTCCTCTACCTGGTTTGTCTGTTGGTGTTTTGGGTTCATATAAAGAGTTGGATTCAAATGAGACATTTGTGTGTCGGAGTGGCAATCCAGATGGTGGAAGAGAGTGCAATGTATATGACCAGGCAGAGAATAATCACAGAACTACGAAATTGGAACGACAGCAACTTGGATTTGAGGTCAATGGAGATGCTGGGAGGAAACTGAATGTGGTCAAGAGGCGTTTAATAAGTAGATTGCGATCACTGACGTGCATTGTAAATGACAAAGGGAGAAGTAACAATTCAAAGTTTGACAGCTCCAGTGCTGTCCAAAGGTCTAGGGTTCAGAGGGCGAAGGTTCACCATAGAAAGAAGCGATTAAATGAACTCTCTGGACTTTTTGTGGGGCAAGATATCCAGGCTCATGAAGGTTCAATATTAACTATGAAATTCAGCCTTGATGGGCAATACCTAGCCAGTGCTGGTGAAGATAAGATTGTGCGTGTATGGCAAGTGGTGGAAGACGAGAGATCTGATGAAGTAGATATTCCAGACTTAGATCCATCTTGCATGTACTTCACAGTGAACCATCTTTCACAACTTGCTCCTTTGGTGACAGAGAAAGAGAGAATCAATAAATT
>JAJOOR010037822.1:0-12100 GCA_036250505.1 Solanum acaule | reverse complement strand
CATCATTAACATGTGAGTAAACCTTTCACATTATCATTCATAGTGTTTTCATGAGAACTAGCCTTTCAATCAACACAACAACATCAACATCATCCTAGGCAAGTAATACATGAACATGTGTAAAGGGTAAGGAGAGAATTGAGCTTTCAACAATATCTCAATTCACACATTAGTCATAGGATCATTACCTTTCAAGTGAATCATCAGTTCACAAGTAACTTTCATAAATCATGAACAATCCTTCACAATTTACCCCCTTTCATGGGCCATGAACCAAGTCTCACAATCACACTTAGAAATACTACTTTAAGCATGAATAAAACAAGATTCAATAACTAGATTAACATAGACACAATTCATAGTAATCATCTTGCATCAATAAACCCATCACAATTCATAAAATTGGGGTCATAGGGTAGTTCATGGATTCATAGGGAGTTTCACTATAAAAATCACCATTAAATGTCAAATCATCCATAATACAAGTCAAATAACATAATGAAATTGTTTTTAAGGAGAACCATGGCTAGAATGAAAACCCTAGTTTTTGAACAATACCCAATTTTCGAAATTAGAGTTGGAAGGGTTTCATGGAGAAAAGTGTTCCATGAATCAAGGTTCCCATACCATAATTGAAGCTTTGCCCACGAATTGGAGTTGAGAAGATTGATTCTTGAGCCCTAATCTTCAAGTTCTTGGTGTTCTCAATGGAGGAACTTCTAAAGAGAGAAATATTGAGAGGAGAGGATTTTGGGGAAATATTTGGGTGTTTGTGAATAATGACTAAGTCTTGTGAATTTTGACTTAAAAGCAATATATATTTTACCCCTAAAATACCCAAAACACCCCCACTTAATTTGGATTAAAAAGGAAATGACCTTAAGGTCCTTCATTTAAGTGACCCCCGTCCAGGCTCACGACTCACTCCACGACCCATGGTGAGGACCACGACCCGTGGTCCTGCCCGTGGAGTTTGAGTTAGTAGCCTCCTCAAATGTGCCAACCTCTCACGAGGCCAAGGCATGACCACGAGACCTCCCACTATCCGTGGTCATGACCACGAGTCGTGGTGGAGGTCGTGGTCTTGAGGCCAAGGCATGCTTCCCAAGCCTTGCCTCCACACGCTAAGGCATCCTCACGAGCAGGTTCACGAGCCACCCCCATGCCTCGTCAAGGGGACCACAGCCCGTGGTCCCTTAGGCAGTAGCTCCCCTAAAGTGTCCCAAACTCCATAAAAACTAAGGGGGCTTCACGACCTCCTTCATGAGTCATGAAGTGGACCACGAGTCGTGGTCCCCCTCGTGAAGGTTTGGGGCAATAGCTCCTAGCTAGGGGCAGCCTTAGCCTTTGGCCTTGGCTTGGCCCCTTTGCCTTGGCACTTGCCCCTTGGTCTAGACTCCAATTACCTTATTTTAACCTTAAATGACTTACTAAAACTTCGAGGAGTCATTTTTATGATTTTTAACCTTACGTTTAGGCTCTAGTTTACCCTAGCATTTTCCGGTGTGTTACAATATTTAATTAAATGGTCATATTTTATGTATGTGCACAGGGAATTTTTAGCTTAACATTTGCATTTTAATTCCTTCATTATTGACATTAAAATTTTCTATTTAATGTGAATTTACTCACTTTTTAAAAAAAAAAAAAATTCTTTCTTATTCCAAGACTAAAGAAATTGAGTTGCAATGAACTCAAATATAGATTATAGGCCAAAATCATTTGCATAGTTACAATATAAAAGACTATATATCGAGCGTACTCTTCATTTATATTTAATGATGCATGAAAAATTATGATCATGGAAGCGGAAAAAATATTTTCAAATATCGGGGGTTCAGTTAGACTTGTGGTGTTTCTCATCATTTCTAGGGCTCTGGAGTTTCATCAATACGAAAGCTAGTGCTATCTGTTTGTACATTTTAAAATATGCTATATATCTACCCTGATCTTTTCTTCCTAAAAGAATTAACTTTTTGTGATTCTATAATTAAGGTAAAAAGAATATTTCAAACTAAAATGGAAAGTGAAACAATTACAGAAAGTTCAAGTGACATGCAAACTGCAGTTGAACTGAAAATGCAAGCAAACAATATCTCATTGATACGATTATCTACTTTAAATGTTTCGTAACATACTATGCATGTAATATATATTAATTGTACAGAGTTTAGTGAATGTAATTAAATAGTTAAAATAACTTTATGAAGATTTGGACCTTTGCATATCAAAATTAATGGATCAGCAGCTTCAGTTCACACGTTCTCATCAACTGCATCGTGCTCCTATTTGTCAACTTAATAATAATCTCCAAAATCAACCCCATAAACCCATGTACAGAGATAATATCTCAAATGGTTACTCAACTAAGGGTTTTTTCTCAGAAAGTGACTCAACTATGAGTTCTTTTCTCAAAAAATCACTAAACTTTATTTTATAACCTCAAAGTCACTCAACTATAATATATTACTTACAAAGTAACACAACCTATTTATTTATTTTCATTAAAATATGTTGACATGAATTTTTTATTTAAAATAAAAAATTGTTTTAAAAAAAAGGAAAATATCCTAACAAAAGTAGGATTTAAATAGTCTTAATAAAAGCATGTTTAAGTCGATAACAAGACCTTCTACAAATTGTTTTTAATTGGATTTTGGGTATTTGTTTTTGTAAAGTTAATTTTAAATTTTCCTTTTTAGCACGGGAAAGAGGGCTCATTTTACAAAAAAAAAATTAGGGTTCTGTTTGTGCACTGTTATCACTTAGAATAAACATACAACTAAATAACAATGTTTAAATTAGTCTAAGATTAATGACTAATAATAATAAAATAATTACAATATTATTATTATTATTCTATTTTTTACTATTTTTATTTTTAAACAGAAATATTTTATGAAAAAAAATTATGAAAAATTTAATTAAATAAGTTGAGTGACTTTTAAAGTAAAATACTCATAGTTGAGTGACTTTGAGGTTATAAACAAAAGTTGAGTGACTTTCTAATAAAAGAACTAATAATTGGGTGACTTTGAGGATATAAAAGAAAGTTGAGTGACTTTCTAAGAAAAGAAGTCATAGTTGAGTGACTTTCTGCGAAAAAACATAGTTGAGTGACATTTGAGATATTATCTCCCCATAGACAAGTAGAAAATTTCGCGAAAAACATGATGGATTATATCAGGGTAACGTCCCACACCCGAAGTCATTTCCATAACACAACGATCTAAGTCACCAATTCCTTGCCATGAAATTTCAAGTTGGGAATTGAAGCATCTATATAATCGATAAATCCTCTAAATAAGGATATGAAATAACCCCGTGATTGAAGAAGTAATGATAGATAGACTTCAAGATTGCTAAATGATGATCATAATCATACTCATCTTCTTTCTTCACTTCATTTTGGGACGTTCCTCCTTGTTCACGATTGGAAAATATAGGCTTATTAATGAGCTTCAATTCATATGATTCAGACATGGGATACTTTCAATTTTCTTAAACTTTGGAAATACACGTAATTGGTGTGTTGAATTTTATACATAACTAAAATACTACTCTGAAATATGGTTAATTTCAATACACGAATAATTCACTTCTAGTCAAGAATCAAACGACACACAAGTGTTCCTCTTCTTTGCTCAACCTACACCCTCCCTACCAAAAATGTGTTCAATTGACAACCTTATCATTTGGAGATTTTAAAGTCTTTTTCATTGTGTAATTTCTTTAATTTAGAAGATAGATTGTGGTGACAATTTTTGTTTACGAAACTAATAATTTTAGAAGAGTCATTGGCGTTGTTCCTCGGTGGATCATAAATTTAAGAACGATTCTATGTTATTTTTCAGTACAAGAGAATTTAAATGATACTTCTCCATATATATATACCGACAAGATTTACTCTTAGCTACTAATTCCCTCATTTGGAATAAATGACAGTGTTCCCTTGATTTCACTTTTTTATTTATTTAGGGGAGTTGTGTTACTTTTCATTTCTGAGCTTTCACACCGTTGATTATTTAGCATCTACTGATTTTGTTAATCTATGGCATTCCGTTGTTATTTTTTTTCCTTCCTTGATAGAAGAGAGGATTAATTAACATATCTTATTCTATAAGTTAGGCCCAAGATATCAAACTTGGAAAAAATAAAACATTTTCATATCAAATCAAAATAACCTTTCACAATCTCTAATTCCACAATAAATTTTAAGTTGAAGCAATAAATACAAGCAAAATCATAAGAAATTCAAAATACTACTATGAAGACTTCGACCTTAAAAATTAAGAATGGATTAACACCTCCTGTTTCTCAAATTGTCATCGGTTTCATCAATCTCTTTGCTGACTTGGTAATACTCTCCCAAATTAACCCCATAAACCCATAGACAAATCAAAAATTTCACGATGAATTGGGTTAATTATATTAGGGTCTTGTCCTGCAATGTTCAAAATAGTTACGAAACGTCTCTCTAATAGAATGATTTTAGTCTTCAGGGCTTGGCCTCGAAATTTCAAGTTGGGAATTGAAGCCTCGATGTAATTGATAAAATTCTCTGAATAATTAGGATATGGAATCACCCCATGATTGAAGAAGTAGTGATAGATAGACTTCAAGATAGCTACATCTTGATAATAATCATAGTTATCTTCTTTTTTCAACTTAATTTCGGACGTTCCTCCTTGTATAAGATTGGAAAATAAAGGCTTATTGATGTGCTTCAATTCATAAAATTCAGGCATGGGAAACTTTCCTTTTTCCCTAATTTTTGGACATACACACTTCAATTCATAGAGTTCAAATGTTGGGAGTTTTTCCTTTTCTGTTGCTTTTTGGTCCTCTATTTTGCCTACAACTTTATCATTTGCAGATTCAGAGATGATTGATTCTTCATTTTTCAAATCGTTGTTGAAGTGATCATGTGTAGGAGAGGAGATAGGTGACCAAACTTCAAATTCTTGATTTTGTTCTGAAGGTAGCATTTCAGACATGATGATTCTTTGTGAAAATGTTGGAGCTAATAAAGAAAAAAGAAAGAAGAAATGCTACCGAGAATGATAAGATCGTTCATTCTCTTGCTATATTTATAGCATATAAACTTGACTAAAAATAATTAAAATATTAATTTTGTTAAATGTCACTTCAATTTTTCATGCCATAAAAGTCACATTTTTTCCCATAACTCTATTTGTATATTTACTCTACATTATTTGGTTAGTTAGACATTAAATGACCTTTTCAGATAAAACATTTACTCATCTGTCATGATTAATGGCTAGTAAAAATTTGACTTATATGATATATTACAACACAAAGGGGCTGATATACCCCTCAACATTTTCACTTAGAGCTAATATATCCCTTGTTATTAAAGTGACTTATATATATCCTAATGTTACACAAATGATTCACATATACCCTGTTCTTCTAACAAAGGTGAAAAAAAAATTAAAATTAGTTTTAAATTTTTTTTTATTGAAAAAGAAAAGATATTTCACGTAGGGGTATGTTTGACCCTTCTTACACGTTTTTATCTTTTAACTATTTTTATTCTCGACTAAAGATGTTATATTCATAAGGAAAAAACAAGGCATATACAATTTTCAAGATGAAATTTTATTGATGAAGAATAATTAAAATTTATCATGTCAAATTGAAAATAATATTTAGATAACAAGGTGAAACTACTATGGGGAAAGCTGCCGATTCTGGTGATACGCGATTTTGTTATTGTTGGATGTGTGATTACGAGTTGATGTTCAAATGAATTATGATCAATCTTTGATTTATCCTATCTATGCCCGAATGTGTGTGTTATTACAAGCTGAATTAGACCTGTTGTAGTAATGTTTTTTTTTTATTTTGATGCTTATATGAACTGTATATGATGAATCTTTGATTAAGTAAATAGAATGGTGTGGTTTAGAGGTGAGAGATGCATTCTACGAATAAAGCAATAACTATTGATGTGTCCTTTTACCTATTACGTTTTCATATACATCATCTTATTGTTGTGGCTTTTTACCTATAAATTATGTTTTCATGTGAATGATTGCTACTTGGTAGTAAGTAATTCCACTGTATAGTGCTTAGAATTTGAGATCCGAACTTTTCTATTATTTGTGATTTAACTCTAATTCACACCTCGGATAGGGTCAGAGTATTGTGTTTAATAACAATATACAGAGTGTAGTGGGTTGTGAGAATGGTGAGATGTACGCATACCTTTATTTCCGATATATGATTAGCTAATTCTAGAAGAATATGTAGTCGGTTTTTTCTAAGATTCCTTACTTAAGACGTCTCTGTTTGAATTGTGAATTTTGGTATAGGAGGAGGGACCACAGGTGCACTGGAGCCACAAGAGGTGCCAGAGCTGGCACTGTGTCTGCCGGAGAAGAGGCTGCTGGGACTCTAGTTGAGTCAGGACGAGATCTAGCACGGATCTCCGCTCTCCCGTAAGGGTTGGTCGTCCTCCAGCTCAGATAACATAACTTGGGAGTTAAGGACTTCTCCCTCACTGCCGAAGTTGTGCTCCAGAACCTCAGTTGTTGGCCTCTGGAGGAAAAATCGACTCCAAGCTAAAGCGTATCCAAAACATCATTTCCTAAGGCCTATAACCAACTCATACTCAAATGGACATAAACATGGAGAAATGATTCGCGTTAACTAATTCTCTCAAAATTAAGTTTTCATGAATATGCATGCATATGAGGAAACATGAGAATAACTAAGACACATGAAACTAAAAGAGTGAATTATGAGGAAGTAAATACCTCAAGACAGAGTAGGGATGGAGGGAAAAAGATGAGGATAATGAGACATCATATCGACCTCGGTCTCCCAAGTAGCACCCTCAACTAACTGATTCCTCTAAAGAACCTTTACAGAAGCAACTTCTTTGTTTCTCAACTTCCAAACTTGTCGGTCTAAAATCTCAACCGGAACTTCTTCATAAGAAAGACTCTCTTTAATACCAAGGCTCTTCAATGGTACTATAGATGTCAGATCACCAACACATTTCTTCAACAATGAGACATGAAAAACTGGATGTACCGATGCTAAGTCCTTAGGCAAATCAAGTTCATAAGCAACTTTACCAATATGCCTCAAAATTTGAAGGGGCCCACATAACGGGTACTAAGCTTCCCTTTCTTTCCAAATCTAATTACACCCTTCATGGATGAAATTTTCAAATAGACCCAATCATCTTCATCAAATTCAAGTTTTCTTCTTCTAACATCGGCATAGAACTTTTATCGACTTTGACTCGTTTTCAACCTTTCTTTAATGAGACGAACTTTCTCCATAGCCTCATGTGCCAACTTGGGACCTATCAAAGTAACCTCTCCAACTTCAAACTAACCTATAGGAGATCTACCCCTCCTACCATAAAAGGCCTTAAATGGAGTCATACCAATGCTTGAATGATAACTATTATTATATGCAAACTCAATTAAAGGCAAATGATCATCCTAATTACCCTTGAAGTCAATCACCAAAGCTCTCAACATAACTTCCAAAGTTTGGACAGTACACTCCGCTTGCCCATCAGTTTGAGGATGAAAGGTCGTAGTAAGCTTAATAGGTGTACCAAGCCCTTTTTGGAATGAATTCCAAAATAGAGAAGTGAATTAGGTACAATGATCAGAGATAATGGATAGGGGAACTCCATGCAACCTAACTATCTCCTTCAAATACAACTTAGCATAGTGCTCCACCGAATAAGAAACCTTGACTGGGATAAAATGAGTTGATTTCATCATACAGTCTACTATAACCCAAATTGAGTCATTGTAACACCTCAAATTCCAAAAAGCTAGGAAGGGTTCAAGCGGGAAAGCCACAATCCCAAAAGTGGACTGTGGAACCATCCACAGAACCCTAGACGGGTCATAAAAGGGACCACAGTCCATTAATGGGCTCGTGGTAGGTTTTCGGAACCTGTCTGGGCAGGCTCCACCTTGAAATGGATTCCCAGACGACCCGTGGTGATGATAACGGCTCGTTATATAGGTCGTCAAGTGGGTCAAATCAAAAGGGGTTCTCCAGTAGTCACTAGTCAAGAACCACAGGCGTCTAAACGGCCCGTGAAGCCCCACACAAACCGTGAAGCTGTCCGGGATGGGGGGTTATCAGACTTTTAGTTTAGGGTCAACTTCAAATGATCATATCTTTTAGAAAAAATGAATTAGGTGGCCCATGACCTATCAAATTAAAGATAATTGATTCCTCTTTCCAACACCATCAAGTTCTCCTAATTACAAGTTCAAAGTAAAAAGTTATGCCCAAAATAGTGAAGCCATTTCAGGCAAAATTTCTTCACGACCCGTTAAACGGGCCGTGGTGTTCTAGATGAGCTGTTTTGATCTTCGTGTGAGCCAATTTAGCAGTTTTAGGTCAAGGGCAGTAAGGTTTTTTCCAAATTATTTTAACTAAATACTATGTCATTTTTCCTTCAACTCAAAGCCCTATATAATGATTTTTACCCCCAAACTGACTTCATTCTCTTAAAATCCTAAAAGTTGATGAAACTCTTCTTCTCAAATATTTTTCTCTCTAAAGGAAAAAGAAGAAGTCAAGTTAGGGTTTCAAGATCAAGCCTCCAATTCACCAAATTGTTTAAGGGCTTTGAACTCCAAGGTATGGGGTTCCAAAATCCTCCAATTTTGAAGTTAGAAATCTCCAATTGAAGTTAGGGTTTTCTTCCATCTCATGGGTTCCTTTCAATGTCGATCCAATTGATTGTTTTATGACTTTTTATACATGAATTGAAGTAATTGCATGTTTTTAAGTTTATTTCCCATGAAACCATGCATAACCGATAATTTTGACTATAAACCATGAAAGATGAATTCACGAAGATATGCATTTCCTTTTGATAAGATTGATGTAAATGAAGTTGAGGATGCATTGACTTTGAAAACATGATGAAGCTTATGAATTATTGAAAAGAACTTATGTTTATGAAAGTATGTCTATGACCCAACAAAGCTTATAGATGAAGGTACCTATATGTTCTATGAAGCATGGATTTGCCCTCAATGCTTTTTGGGCTATTTTCATAAATTAGGTCTTGATTAGTATGGTATCCGGATATGTCATCAATGGTTATAGATCACGATTTCAAAACTATTTCCAATTAGTAGTAGGGCATTTCTAGCGTGAAGTGAATGACTATGAGCCTTAAAGCTATTATGAAAAGATCATGGATTGTGAAAGGTTTTCTCACGCATGGTCTAAGGAGCTATCCTATGATAAGACAAGCAGCGACTACCCATGTCTCTTAATGATAAGATAAGTTAAGATTAATAACTATTCCATGGGATTTATGCTTAGCACCGAAAGGATATTGAGATGGAAGCTCTCTCATAGCTTGAGATTGGGTTTCTAGTAGCAATCTCCTTATCCCATAGCCATAGGATGATGGTCTTAAGATAGACATTAACTAGTGGATCCACTTAAGCTAGAAGTTCAAGGTTCTACCTTGGCAAGTAGGACACTCTCTTTTTAGTGTGAGAAGAGTACACCGGATTCCATGTTATAGCTCACACGATCTCTTTGTCGGTTGACGCTACTTCCAACAATAATAATGAACTAAGGTTACTTCAAGAAGTATCTCACATGTGTTCAATAGATATAAATGTTATTCAGCTATATAATTGTTCATGAATTACACTAGCTAGGTCAGTTAAACAGATATACATTCTTCGGTTTACGAATGTCACATTAATCACTATATAATTGTTACATTTTCAGATTTGGTATGTCAATATTTGAGCTATTCAGCATTTCAGTCATAATGTGTCATATACAGATTCAGTTGAGAGTAGACTTAACACTGAGTTGTACTAGGGTTCAGCGTACCCATATAGTCCCAGAACTACGTGCCCCTGTAGGTTTATAAGTCCCCTTTGTGGGCATTATATTTAGTGATCACGCCAGTCATGCATTTATACCCATGGCAAGGTATATTGGGTTCTCTCGATGGGGCGTATACATCGGACTCTGTGTTTAGCTCACGTGGTTTTATGTCTGTTAGTAGTAGCTCCAACATTCAGACTCTAATGCATTTGACCAGGATTTCAGTTATATTTCAGTATTCACTCTTAGCATGTTATGTACTTGGTCATTGAATTCCGTTTAGTTCATTTCTATATATTTCAGTATCTTCATCATGTTCATGTTATATCATTGCTCAGTATGCTTTGTTCAGTTTTATCCTATCTTGCATTCTCAGTACCTTCTAAGTACTGACGCATACTCTGCGCTACATCTTTTCGTGATGTAGGTTCAAGTCCTCAGCATTCAGATCACGCGTAGGTCAGTTTTTGATCCACATTAAGCAGCTTCAGTGGTGAGTCCTCATACTTTGAGGACAATAGAAATGTTTTCAGATTTAGTCTTTCATTTCAGTTTCAGTATTCTTAGAGTTAGCTAGGGCATGTCCCAGCATCTCTAGTCATTTAGAGGCTTTATTCAGACATAGTTAGATTCAGCTTTAGTATTTTGAGTTATAGTCCAGTATCATTAAATCTAATTCAGTATTTATAAATTCAGATTAGTATTAAGTATTCCCCATCATTCAGTTTATCTCATGTTTTAAGCTTCCGCATAGTATCTTTTGCTTAGTTGTTTAAGTATGCTTATAATGTGCAAGCTCAGGGTTAGCTTGGGGTCACTCGTGATCCTAGGTACCGTGTTTATGTCAATGGGGTAGCCTTGAGGCATGACACATTGTTAGTAAATAACACAAGTAAATTACATTAGAAAGTTATTAAGTCATATAAGTCAGACTTAGAGAATTTAACAAGTCACATTTAGTAAGTTATATAAGTAAGTCACATTAGTTAGTTATTAAGTCACTTAATTCAATTAGGAAGTATTTAAGTCTTACAAAATTTAACAGGTAACTCAGTCAGTCACATTAATAAGCATAAGGCAGTCACATTGTTAGTAAATAACACTAGTAAGTTACATTAGAAAGTTATTAAGTCATATAACTAAAACTTAAAAAATTTAACAAGTCACAATTAGTAAGTCATATAGGTAAGTCACATTAGTTAGTTATTAAGTCACTTAAGTCAATTAGCTAGTAACTAACATAAGTCAGTCACATAGTAAGTCATATAAGCAAGTTACCTTATTTAGTAAGTCACAGTTAGTAATTCATATAAGTAAGTTGTCACGCCCCGAGCCTACACCCTGGACGTAGCTGGCACTCGAGAACCATTGTTGGCCCCAAGCGAACCCTTGGCCTGGCTTACTTAACTCAGCGGAAGACTCTAAGCATTATTACAATTATCAAATGAACTTACTCAAATAGCTTAATAATATAACTTAGAATGTTAGAAGAACTAAACATTCAACTTGGCCAAAATGGCAACCCAAGTCTTAACATAATATAAAATGAGAAGACTAAAGAACTAATAACTGACTGTCTATGAAGCCTCTAAAACAACTGAGATGGATGTTGGGACAAACCCCACAACATCCTAATGAACTAAACTAGAAAGTAAATAAAGGAGTCCTCCGGAATGCAAAGAGGCTCACCAACAGACTCTGAATGCTCAATTGGATCAACGAAGCGCTGGATGCTGATCCTGATTACCTGCATCTGCATCATAATAAGATGCAGGCCAATTGGCATCAGTACATTGAATGTACGAGTATGCGAGTTGGAATGCTAAACTATACATAGGCTTGAAAAGATTCTGAAAGGAACACTTACCTTGGCTCTTCTCAACTCATGAATAACTTAACTCAGAATAAAGCAATGAACACATGCAATATATGAAAAAGCATTATAAAACAGTAAAAGCAACTTAGTTCGTTAAAGGAAATGCAGTAACAAACTCAACTTTTCTCATATAATAAAGTAATATAGTTTCTGTGGGAGATTCTCTAACCGACAACCACCACTATGAGCCTAAGTGGTGATACAATGTCTTGCCCACGCTGCCAGAACTGTCCTATACTTTGCTGTCATATAGAATGCTTAACTTAGTGGATCCACTAGTCTATGCTAAAAGCATCTTAAGGAGTCATCTAAAAAGTATGATCATTTACTACCCATGATGGCTACATGGTTTAT
>JAJOOR010037821.1:0-10306 GCA_036250505.1 Solanum acaule | reverse complement strand
ATATTATCTTTTTGGATGAGAATAGTTGTTGAAAAAATATACATATATGTCACCTTGAGTTTTGGTGATTAAGCTTAAATAGTTTTAGGATGACGTTTCTAGATGTACATTTTTATGAGATCACATACAGAATTGACGAAAAGATCGATTTCAAAAGAATTATAGAAAGAACTCAATAATATTTCTGAAGGAATATATTTAAGTGATAATGTGTCAATTCTTACACAATTTAACAACACGTCATAAGTGTTAAGTCTAATTCCATTAGAGGGAAGGGAACAATTATCGATAATTATTTCAATTACGAGTATTTATATGAACTTGTGCAACATGTAATAATAGATAAAGATTTTATTGAATCAAGCTTCCATCACCGTGATTGAATTAGGTAGAATATATTTCCTTAAATGATCATTACCAATAGATTGACAATTTACTATTTTCTCTTCTTTGTCTATGTAACAATTTTAAATTTAGAGTTATGAATTCTATTCTTTTAAATTCTTTTAGGGTAGAATCTTCCCGAACATTTATGGTCATTTATTTTTTCACTCTATCACCTTGACATTATGAATGATGTCATGTAATTTTTTAAGTTCATATTTATATTAATAATTGTTAAATAGAGAAGACTTGGACTTGGGGATTGGGCTTTGATCAGAACTTAAAATAATTTTTTTTATAAATCTTAAATATTTGCTCTATAAATAACAATATTTTCACAGACAAGAATAATATATATACAAAGAAGGGTCATATCATATATATATATATATCTATAATGCGATACAAACTGTACATAATAGGTCAAAATTAAAGTGCCGAAGAAACAAAATAACTCAAGATAGAAATAATGATAGTTTATGTTCACTCAATAATAATATTGTGATCATCATTTTTGAGAAATCTTTTCACAATATCCACGCATGGTTGCAAAAATGTTTTCCTCCATGCTTCGTCAACAACTTCTTTTCTATCTCCTTTGGAAACGTAAGTAGCAATAATATGATGCACCAACCACATTTTCTCATTTATTAACCGTTGAATCATGTCAAGTTGGTGACAACTTAATAAACGAGTATTACGCTTGATATTCGCAATTGACGATTAAAGAATCGTCTTTTGTGATTCATCATCTTTCGTCTATTTTGGTTTCTTCTCTTAAATATCTTTCCATTTCGGGGACACCAATGGACCGTGGGATTCCTTTGGTGTAATATTCATGTAGAATGAAAATCTGCCACACCTCAACCACTAGCCCTGCATGCAACATAAATTTAAAGAAGATTTTTATTTAGTGGAACATAGATATATATATAAAATTAATATCTTTTTGGATGAGAATAATTCTTGAAAAAATATACAGATACGTCACCTTGAATTTTGGTGATTATGCTTAAATATTTTTAGGATGACGTTTCCAAATGTACATTGTTACGTGATCACATACCAAATTGATGAAAAGATCAATTTCAAAAGGATTAATGTAAAAAGAACTCAATAATATTTCTGAAAGAATATATTCAAGTGATAATTCGTCAATTCTTACACTATTTAACAACACGTCATAAGTGTTAAGTCTAATTCCATTAGAGGGAAGGGAACAATTATCGATAACTATTTCAATTACGAGTATTTATATGTAACCCTCCGTAACTAGAATTAGAAAGAGTCTTTTTGGGAAAGAATAAAAATCTGGAAAGTTGGTTAAGTTAAGTTAAGTTTGGGTTTTTGGTCCATTTCAAACGACCATAACTCCTTGGTTAGGATGAGTAAGGTGTGTTTCCAGATATCGTAGGAAAAATCTTGGAATAATCTTTCCAATGCCACTTAGTTTCGCGATTCCAAGTTCGTATGAGTGAGATATGCCCATTTGAAGTTGGGTTGTTCAAATAAGGAAAATCTAAACCGGATTTTGGAAGGGTAATTTAGTCTTTCCCTTTCCTAATTATTTTGATCCATTTTTAGGAGTTTAATTGGGGTCAACTCATATTTTAGTCAGTTTAGAAAAGTTGATTTTCACGCTAGGGCTTGGGGAAAGGAGAAGAGAGGAAAAAGAAGGAGAAAAAACAAGATTCGCCAAGAACGTCAAAGTTTGATTGTGGATTTCGCCAATGATTCAATCCTACAAGGTATATGAGTTCACATAGCATTGGGTCTATTCACCCATGTGCCAAACATGTTTAATTCATAATATATAGTCCTAAAAAGAATGAGAATTTGATGTTCTTGAGTTATATTCTTGAATAAGTTTCGTTCTTGAATTCGGGATGAGATTAAAGAGTTCTTGAGAGTCTAATATTGATTATTAGAGTTGCTTTGAGTTAGATTCTTGTGTATATGTTTTGGGTACCTGAATCTAAAGGGAATTTGAGAAAAATAATCAGATTAAATCGATTTAAGGTCAGAAAACGAGAAGAAAATTCATCAGGAATTCACCTATGGGAAAGTTGGCGGACGTGTCCCCGTAGCGCTTGAGGGGCTGGCGCGACGCACCTCTGTAGTGCCATAAGGAGCTGGCGCTAGATCTGAGCCTCAGTCAATTGGGGTTGGTGCGGCACGCCATGGACTCGCCTGGATCGTCATTTTTCACGCAGTTTTGATCGTTTAGCCCATTTAAGTCCTCTTAAAGTATACTAGAACTTTCCATTGATTCTAGCTATTCGAAATGACTTCTAAACATCTAGAAATCATCCAGAAACATGAATAATAACCTTGAATTCCAGAAATTCAAATTCAAGGAAAGTTAAGAGCCAAGTTTAAAAAGTTCTTAGAGTCTTTCCAAGAAGTCTTTTGCAAATACTTTTAACTTTGTTTTAAAACTTAAAGTTCAAGTTGAGTAAAGAGTAAAGAGTAAAGAGTAAAGATTGAAGTTCATTTCTTCAAAAGTATATGGGGACTATGTATTCCCAAAGGGTTTAAAATGTTTTCACATTTAAACAAGAAAGGAAACCTTGATTTCCAAAGAGCCTTTGAGCTAGGTTTCAGAAAGTAGTAATTGCTTTGTAAATGAAGCAAGAGCGGAAACTTTGATTTCGAAGATAGCCTTTGAGCTATGTTTTTGAGCAATTATTTCAAACCACAGATAGAGTTATGTTTTTAAACATATGAGCTAGTATATTTTGGGAGTAGTATTGAGCACCGATATTGGAGAGAGTTCAGATAACTCACAGCCTCCATAAACCATGTGGTCAACGTGGGTAGAAAGGGTCATACTTTTTAGATGATTCCTTAATGCTTTTTAGCATAGACTAGTGGATCCACTTAGTAGTTCAGGCCCTATACCCTCGGCAAGGTAGAGGACGACCCTGGCAGCGTAAGGCAAACCACTGTATCATCACAAAAGCTCTTAAGTGATGGTTGTCGGTTAGAGAAACTCCCATAGAAGTAATTGTATTCTTATATACACAGTTTATTTATATTTTTACATACATTTCAGAGTTATTTAGTATCTTTGCATTAACTCAAAGTTGACATCATGTTTTAAACAACTTTTCTCTATATTGCACTTGTTTTAAACTGCTTTATATTGAAATGAGTTCAGTTATGTTGAGTTGAGTTGAGCCAGATAAGTTCTTCAATTCATCAAGCTTATGTCTTATTTTAGAATTCTCCTCGCATACTCGTACATTCAATGTAGTGATTCCATTTAGCCTGCATCTTATTATGTTGCAGACACAGGTAACTAGGATCGGCATCCATTGCATCGTTGATCCAGTTGAGCATTGTGGTGAGCCTCCTTGCTTTCCGGAGGATTCCTTTTATTGCTTTCAGTTCTTTTATTAGTTCTTTAGGATGTCGTGGGGTTTGTCCCGACATCCATCTCAGTCGTTTTAGATGCGTCATAGATATTCAGTCAGATGTTAGTTCATTCGTTATTATCTTGTTATTGGGTTATGTTCAGATTTGAGTTGCCATTTTGGCAAAGTTAAATGTTTCATTTTAAAAAAACATCATGAGTTCAGTTTGAGACAGTTGAGTTATTTAGCATTTGAATCCTTTTCTTAATGCTTAAAGTCTTTCGCTGAGTAAGTAAGTCAGGCCAAGGGGTCAGTTGGGGCCAGCAATGGTTCTCGAGTGCCAGTCCCACCCAGGGTGTAGGCTCAGGGCATAACAAACTATGTATCTGTAACACCCCAGAAATCGAACGACCTAAGCTAGAGACTAACTTGTAATCTAGTGTCCTAAAAAGGGTTAACGTCAAGATAGAAATCGTAAAATAACCTCCCTAACTTAGTAATAATGTTATAGTCCCTAAACGTCAATGTATGACCCCGCCAAAGACCCCCAAGGGCCCTTGATGAGGGCTAAGGGACCACCCTAAAACTGTCCAAAAATAGTGTCCATCCTTGCATGGGGAACCACGAGTCGTGGACTGACTCACGCCCCGTAGATGGGAATCGTGAGTTAGGACTTAGCCTCCCCCAAACCTCCCAAAAATGTCCTAGCCACAGTCCCAATCCACGAGCGTGCAGTCGGTCCGTGAACCGACTCACGCCCCGTGGAAGGGTCTTATGAGTTGAGACTTAGTCTCCTCACCAAGACCCTCATCCTCTCCTCCCTGACCCAAACCACAAGTGACCAATATGGTCTGTGGTTCAAACCACTCCCCATGAATGGGGACTCGTGAATGGGGCCTGGGCATGTGCCTAGGTTCGGCCTAGGTAGGGGTATTTTGGTAATTCATTAATTAATTATGTTAGGGTGGGGGCGGTTATATTTTGTTTTTTTAAGTATATTAAACCATTTATAGGTATTAAACAAGTTTTAACTCTCATAACTCACAAACTCAAAATTAAACGCACTTCCCTCTCAAAATATTCTCTCTCTAACCTCCATTGAAAAACTAGGTCAAAGCTCAAGCTAGGGGTTCAAGTACAAGGTTTTCTTCTCTAATTTCGTGAGGATTTCCACCTAAGGTATGGATACTCTTCATTCTTGGGTAGTTATCCCCCAAGAAGTCCCTTCAAAGTGTGTTTTTAAGACTTCCAAAATCTAGGGTTTTGCTCTAAACATGGGTCTTCTTCTAAAATGATTTCTATTGTCAATTATGATCTATTGTGGTTAATTATGATGGTTTATGGTTACATTATTGTAGTATTGATGGTTTTTGATTAAAATCTCTCTTGGATCCATGGTTTCCTTTTCTTCCTTAATTGTGGTCTAAGATGTGACTTGATTAGCCATGGAAGTTGGTAATTGATTATGTTTATGTTTAATTGATGGTTGAATAATTAAATCTCTCTATCTATTGTTGTAATTCTATAATGGTAGGGTTGATGTTGGTTCATGGTCTTGAAGGGCAATTGGCTAGGGTTTGTGTATTTTGATGTTGATTCCACATGACTATGTGAATTACTTGGATAATAATGATCCTATATCTAATGTTGTGGTATTGATGTAAGATCCTTCTTCCCTATACCCTATACACGTGATTATGTATGAAGTATGTAGGTATGCTTATAATGAACTTGTTGGGTTGATTGAAAGGACATTCTCATGTTTACAATCCGACTACAATGTGAAAGGTTTTATTCACATGCTAGTGTTTCTAAGAGTGAAAGGTGCATTCTCACTTAAGGAACCTATGAGCTATTATGATATATATTGACATGAGTGTCTAATACACTCTATTGTGACTAATGAACCTAAGTAATGGCTAATGGTGACTTTTAAAGGGAATAATGCTTAGCACTGAGAGGACATGAAAGTGAGATGGGGGCTTTTATGGTTAGCAAGTCCGGCTTCCCAATGTAGGATATCTCATGAGATGGAAACCTTCTATGTTTAGCAAGTCCAGTAGATCAATCAAAGACCCATAAAGTCATCTCATAAACACTGAACCAAATTTTAAAATTCTAAGGGTCGAACACGACTGGGTTCCACGAATCGTAGATCATTTCACAAATCGTACAGATAGTTTGTGAAACATAATGATGAGTCCTCAACTAGGACTCATTTAGGGCTATATTTTGATATAATTAGTGTCCTCAAATGCATATTTTATCTCAATATCTGATGAAAACCCTTAAATTTCAGGTATTTGGAGTTTGAGGGAAAGCATGGACACTACTTAGCAAAAAAGGAACAAACGGAGCTGAAAGAACGAAGAAATGAAGATCTGAGAATCACCGAACCCATTCAGCAAATTGCCAAAAGGTCTTATCCTCGCCTTTTGTTCCAATGTACTGAGCCCTAAAAGAAAGGATCAAATTGGCGTTGAAAAGGAACAGTCGGTGTATCACTGAGAAGTTTCGCGAAGCAGTACTATGTCGCCCAATGATCCAAAACACGAAGATGCTGAAAGATAGAGCAAGACGGCAATGAAACCTACCAAAGGGTGGATCGCCGAGTTAATCAGCGATCTTGACTAACGACGCCGAATGATCCGCTGCAGCACTGATTCCTGAAAACTATAAATACTAGTTGAAGTTTTGTAGCTTAGCATCAGAAAAGAATTATTATTAGCAAGTTTTAATATTAAGTTTTAATATCAGACTTATAATATTCTCTCTAAGCTTGGAGAGGGTTTTGAAGAACTTGAAGATTCAAAGGGTTTCAACTCCAAGATTTTGGACTTGGACCTTGTGGATTCTTCACTTTTGACTTGTTTTAAGACTTAATCTTGCATACCCATTGATGGAAACTGAGATTGGTATACATTTTTACCTCTTTTGCATGTCTAGCTAAAACCCCAATTCTTGGGGTGTGTTTTTGTGAATATGGGTTAGATTATTTGTTGCGTCTTGCTTGTTGACGGTTAATTTGTTGTGTAAATGTGATTTCATTTAGTATTTGTGGTGAAACTTAATGAAATTGTATTTGCAAATACGATTTCATCTTTGTGTTTTTGGCTTGCTCGAGAGCGAGGTCGTAAAACTAAGACTACTAAATCGATGGCCGGTGGGAGTGGATCAACATGAGGTTCAACTCGAGAGAGTGAAACCTAGTCCTTCTCCCACACACTTAGCTCGAGAGAGTGAGGGGGCTAAGGCGGAGGCTGTTCTTTATGCGGCAAATGGGTATCTGAGAGGAACCCATTTGATTCGAGGTAAGTTACTCGAGAGAGAATTTACCCCCACTATAGTCTAGCCTAGTCACAAATATTCAACAGATTTATTATCAAAATCATGTACCCAATAGTTTAGTTTATCCCATATTCCTATCACATCCAAAGAATCTCATCTCCTTGATTAGTACTCTTTGCATTTTTGCTGATTTTTCTCTTTACTTATTTACAAACCCCCAATTGATAACTGACACTCATGTCAAATCCTTTACTTTGTCATGTCTTCATTCGATAAAGTCTTTAGCTATGGTTAGCTTTAGCACTTTCATGCCTAATCACTAATTTATAGAAACCGCTCCCTTGGTACTCGACCCCAACCCTTGGTTGGGTTACTTTACTGTTGTATGATCGTAGACACTTGCATTGGAAGTTGTGTCTTGATTACGGAAACATCAAAATGGCACCACTGCCGGGGAGTGGTGTTACGTGAATTTTTTTGATTAAGTCAAACTTTGCTTTTGGTAATCGTAGTCTACTAACTTAATTTTTAGTTTTGTTTTGCTTTGAAATTGTTGATATAGGCAGATACCCTGAGCATGGCTGAGGGAAATGGTAGCAACTCGGCTGCGACGAGTCAAGAAGTCGAGAGGGACTTCAAGTTAACCGCACTAGTAACTCAGATGAACGAGTTAGCCACCAAAATATCAGAGGTGGAAAACCAGTGCAAGAGCCAAGGAAGGTACATACCCCGTCATGAGTGGAAACAATCTAGAGATAGGGAGATCAATCTTGTCGAGGACACACTCCAAATCATTCTCCAAAAGATCACTGAACAAGATCGAATGTTGGAAGAGATGAAGGAGAATATTGAAGTGTTGAATCAAATGATTGGCTCCCATTATAGATCGATCCAGCTGATCAGGACACTCATGAGTTATGTAGTGCCTCCTCTTCACTCAAATGAACTATTGGGGTTACCTAGTAACACTAGGACCAACCCCACCAATGGACAGTGAGTAAGGACTCGCGTCATGCCACGACGTTAACTAAGGCGCTTCTTGGGAGGCAACCCAAGGTTATAAATGGTTTAGTTTGCTTTTATAAATAATGGTGTGTTAGTGGTACATGTTTCAATGCTGAAAGTGTTTGGAAAATGCATATTACTGAGTAAAATGGTCAGTTGGCGAATCGCTGAAGAGGTCGGCATGCCTGATGAAGATCGCCGTTTGGCTTCACTTTGACTGAAGGTTCTGTAAAACTCAGCGAGCCAAGTGACCACTCGGCGTGTCACATAGTGGATCGGTGAGTGCGACTAACATCGTCGAATGGACGCGAACTAGACGGTTTATAATGGCCAAAGGTCTCAGAATTTGAACTTCTTCACTTTCCCTCGCTTTTAAACTTCAGAAACTCACAACAAGGTAGTATTTTCAATAGTTTTATATTCAATTAGTATTTTAGTTGTTGATTGGTGCTCGGAACTAGGATTTCTTTGCCGGCTAGCTTTTCAATCGCATTTTAATCGACATTTAAGGTTGGTTTCTGAATCCCGAGTTTACATTCAAAAATTTTGTACTCATTTGCAATAACTGTATTGTATTTTTCTATGCTGGGCCTCTTTGATGGAATTAGAATGCGTAAATGCCTATTTCAATTTGCAAATCTTGCCCTTATTGTTTTGATCAGAAAATGCCCATAATTTTTGTGCTTTTAAATGAATTAATTTGCATTAAGTTGTGTTTGCGTGTCATTTAGATTGATTGGGTGAAGTCTGAGTAACCCATGTTTGTGCTAAATGACAAAAATTGCTCAATGATAGAGCAGGTGACAACACTCTTAAGAGCAAATATCGTCAAATGGCTAAATTTGGCAAAATCAGGAAAAATCTGAGTATCCTGGGGTGATGGGTAGTACGGGTCTTGTTTGAATTTCATTAGTGCATGCTTTTATTTTGTAATCGGGGGTTGCAGGGTTGAATTTGATAAGGTGGATTGAAAATGGGCACGTTGAGCCATTCAACGAGCTAGGTCGAGTTCACTGAACTACTCAGCGGTTCGCCTACAGACTCCATCTCGCTTTTAAATTCATGATGTATGTATTGTTAGATTCTGTGACTTTCGGCGAGAAAGCTGGAGGTCGCCAAACTAAGAGAATTTGTAATGTTATAACTAAATGATTAATGTGCAATAGATGTATTTCTAATAAATTTTATACTTACATAAATAAATAGGACTTTTAATTAATGTTACTATTTTTTCTTATAGTTATTAGATTTTAATTTAGTGTAGGGACAAAATGTAATGACCCGAAAGGTCATTTTGGTAATTTTTCGTGAAAAAGACTATTTTGCCCTTTCGGTAGTTACCTCGAGTCCCATGTTTTGTGGTTGTAAAGTTGGTTTGAGGAAAAGTTGGTAAAAAGTTGAGTTTTTGAGAAGTTGAGTTTTTATGAGTTAAAGTAGGTTAAAAAGTGTTTTTTTGAGTCATTTGGAGTTTCGAGACTCGGATCGGATTTTCGTAGATTCCGGCGGTTTTAGAATGTCGAAACGGGTCTGTGTGAAGTTACGAAGTTGAATTTGGAGTTGAAACGAAGAATTTAGGTCCTAAGTTGCTAAAGTTGTGAAATTTTGATAAAGAGTTGACTTTGGTCAACATATGAGGTTCCGAGGCTCAGATTGAAATTCCGAGAGTACCGTTGGTTTCGGGAGGCGATTCTAAGTCTAGAATGAGCCTTGGTTGAATTTTTAGACGCTCCGTTTGAGTTTCGAATTTTTAGGCGTTAAACTAGTTTCTTGGCATCTTATTGAATTTCGGGTCAAGGAGTCCTCGAATTCAAATTCCGATGGTTCCATTGAGTCCGGAACATCGAATTTAGTGGGGGTACATATTTAGTTTGTGCACACGAGATTCCGAGAATCCAGTACTTCTTGGTCGTGAATATCTGAACTGGTTGTTTGCTGTTCAAGAATTCTTGTTTAGGCAGTTCGAATCCCGAGGGTCCAACGGGGACTTAAACTTTGGTGTTATTGCTGTGTTTTAGCTGCAGCAGCAGTTTTTTTTAAAAGTCAAAATCAGTAGCTATTTTCCCACAACTTGAAAATACACATTTCTCCATTTTTAGACTTTGAGAGCTCGAAAATAGACGATTTCAAGTGTTTTTTCGCAAGGAATTCATTGGGTAAGTTATTTCCAACTTATAACTTTGATTTCCATCGATTATTTATGGATTTTAACATCAAAATTTGAGATTTCAAGTGTAAAATTTGGGGGGTTTTGCCTAATCCGAATTTAATAGAAA
>JAJOOR010037819.1:0-10358 GCA_036250505.1 Solanum acaule | reverse complement strand
AAATTATATTTTAATGGTTTTTGGGTTATTATACTATTATTATCAATTAGCTCAATTTTTATTTTTGTTTTATGTTTTTCCCATCCTTGTAAAGGATCTTCACTATATAATAATTCTAACTTATCTTGGATTATTTTTACTTTATCAATGGAGAATATAATTAATTCTATCTTAGGGTCTTCTTCTTTTATATTTTCTAATTTTTGTGTAATTTTTTCACTTCCTTTTATCCATTTCGTTGTTTTTCGTTTTTTGTTATTCACTCTTTTTGCTCCTATTTTTTGTTTACACGGTGTTGTGAACCACCAGTGTGTTTTTGTTATTATATGTGGGTATAATTTTTCTAAAAATGAATAGCATATCTTTTGTAGTCAATTCAAAGTTATATATTTCCTCTATAGTTAATATCTTATCCCATATTTGTATTTTTATATTTTTTTGCCTTATATGTGATCATGTTTCCTTCACTATTAAATCTTGTTACTACTATCGGTGTTTTTAATTTTTCCCATTTATCTTCTGGTAAACAATTGTATTTACATATATTAGCTTCTGCTCCCGTATCTATCATTGGTGTATAATATCTGTTATAATAATCAAGTCATTAATGAAGATATTGTAATTGTCGAAAACACCAATTTTGGAAGAACCTTTAATTATGACCTTCTTCTTAAATTGGGATATGATTTTGTCAATTTGAGATCGGTTTCTTGAGTATCTACCTACAATTGTGTATAGACACTCATCAACCATTACTCCATAATAGTTTGATGGTAGTCCAAGTATAAACGTCTCAGCATAGAGATTAGGGATGCATATATATACCCCTTCCCTAGATCTCAATTTATGTAATGCATAGTTTGACTTACAAGAGTCTACATTTGTAGACTTTTAAGGATTCTTGCAATGTTTTCAAAAATACATTCACAAGTGTACATTTGTAGACTTTTTTGTCAAATAAATAGTACCTGACTTTGATAAAATAATATTGCTTGTGTCGTTAAATATTTGTCAAATAAGAAAATATATCTTTTTTTGTGAGAATGAGGAAAAAAGAAAATATGTCATAAATTAGGACAAGAAAATAATTAATTTATGCAGGTAGGTAATTAGTATATTTGTGTACATGTTATAGTGTTATTATACAGATATATATACAAGGAGTGCTTTTATATTATATTGAGAATACAACACATACATACATATAACCATGGTTTTGCTATAAAATTATACCATGAGAAAACCCATGACTTACATGCGTAGGTTGCCTAATTAACTACTCCCTCCGTTTAAAAAAGAATGACCTAGTTTGACTTGGAACGGAGTTTAAAAAAAGAAAGAAGACTTTTTAATCTTGTGGTTCTAAATTAATGTTATGTCAAATGTACCAAAATGCCCTTTAATCTTGTGGCCTTAAACATGCCACGTGGAAAGTTAAAGTTAAAGTGTTGCCAAGAAAGGAAAGGGGCATTCTTTTTTAAACAAACTAAAAAGGAAATTGGGTCATTCTTTTTGAAACAGTGGGAGTAGTATTTTGTACATATAAAAGCAGTACTAACTAGCTACTACTGGTCGAGGGAATATTTATCCCGAAAACAATTTCCACCCACCTTGGGGACAGTGATAGCAATAGGAGGATTGGTGGGATCTTGAGTTGCTTGAACAGAGGGAAGCACTCCAGGACCAACCAATCCTTTCAAGAACGACATAATTTGTTGAGCTAACACTGGGTCTATGGGAGGAATATATGTAGTCTCAGCCTGTACCTCTTTCTCTTGTCCAACATTCTCCTCCTCCTCAACTTCTACATTTTCATCTACCTCTTCATGATGCGCAGGGGGGCCTCATTTCTGGAAACATCTCCAACCAGTACTCCGTCCCTAGTAGCGCCACCCATCCTCGGCCTCTACCCCTATCTCTTCGTCTACCCCTGCCTCGATCGCGACCTCTCGCTGTAGATTCCTCAACTGGAGCATTGACAGGAGCTATGGGCCTGACGCCATTGAACCTAGTATTAAACATCTGCGGACAGAAGAGTGAAAGCGGTTAAATACCAATTTGAATCGCCTGATACCAATTGGAATCAAGTTATAGCACGAAAGGAGACAAAAGAAAGTAGAGAGATTTTCTACAGTCCTATAGCCTCTCGAAGAAAAGTACAGACGTCTCCATACCGTTCTGCAAGACTCTACTAGACTCGTTTTGGTACATCGGGATCAACGAACCAAGGCTCTGATATCAACTTTGTCACGACCCAGACCATCGTGATTGGCACCCACACTAACCCTCCAGTGGGAGAACCATTCATACTAATTAACTAACCAACTTAATCAAAATACTAAAGCATTTAAGTTACAGAAGCAAGTTAAACGCTAAGGAAAGAAATAGGGAGTTCCCGTATACTCCAAACAAAAGTCTAACAACTAAAACAAATGTGGAAGATACACCTAGAACCTGAAAATCAATGTACCAAAACTATAACAAGACCCATAAATCTAAACAAGAAGGGTTACAACCCTAAACTAATGTACTAATAACTAACTAGAAAGTCTAAGTCTGAAATGTGGACATAGACAGAAAGAGAACTCATGGCAGCCTGGAAGAACTGGCTCACCCTTGAATTCGAACGATCACTAATCTTCTAAGCGGGGTCTGTCAATAGCCGCCTGAATATGCCCTATATTCAACAAAGAAAGAGCAAGTGCAGTAACAGTACACAACCAAAGTGTACTGGTTGGAGATTGTGTTCTAATAGGATCACGTGGCTATCCCACTAAGTGCAACATACATAAGTCAATACAACAACATGCATACACCGAACATATACAATATCATCGTCATTTACAAACAACGAACAGTTTAACGATTCTCAAATATCACAGTTATATCAAGTCATTGGTCCTCTCATGGAACCCAAACTCAAACTGTTAGCATACCGAAATATAGTACCCGATCCAATGTTTATGCTGGAACATGGCAACCAATCCCATATTTATGCCGGAACGTGGCAACCGATCCAAGTTAGTGTGTCGGAACACAACACGCGATCCATTCAACAAGCCACAATCACAATCACAAAGTACATTATCATAATCATACAGTCAAGTCATGATTCATGGCATTGATTATTCATCTATCCTCATTTACAATTAGTGTGATCAATAGTGCAACATTCACATACTTACACCTATTATAATGAAGCAAGAACAAACATATATCACACAATCATTAAAATCACAACCATCACCTCCCTCGAAACAAGCTTGAATCCCCTAAGAAACTTGATTTTTCCCTTTTTGAATTTGTTCCGCTTGTTCTTGGTCTACAAATAATTAATATAACACGGAAATTAATAAACAATCACTAATTACTCGGATTACTTACAATCCTATCAACCCTAGATCAAACTCATGATCCTAACATCCAAATTAGGGCTTTTTCTACCATAATTCTCATATCAAAACTGTTCCCCATCAATAATTACCCATTAGATTACGTTCTACGGATCAAAAAATGGATTAGGGGAGTTAAAAATCTTACCTTTAGCCTCAAGAATGGTGGAAACTGTCAAGAAAATCCCTGGGTTCGTTCCTTAGCTCTCAAGTTTGAAAAATGCAGAATAAAGACGTTTTGAGATTTATTTCTGACTTAAATCGCGATTGTCCCGCTATGGCGGCCCCGCCCTGGCGGGAATAATTCCGCCACAGCGGTTTCCACGGGACCAATGAGTCGATTTAAGAATTTCGAACTCCCATTTCACAACACATCTTCGACCAACGACACTCAGGAACTACCCATTCATGCTAAGATCAATTTTGGGAGTTCTACTCTCCCGAATTCAATTTCGTAAAGTCGTACGGGTTCCTTAACTCCTTAGCTATATACTAATGTAATTAAAATCATAATTAAATCACCCAATTGTTACCAGATTTCCCTAGACTTTGATGACTTCGATTTCGTCCAAATCTGGACTAGGTTGGGAAATTCCAAATTACTATGAAAAAGTTTTCTAGTCCAAAAATTTTTCCCGTTGGCTTTTCTATAACGATGGGAACAGATCGTTATAGCGTTTGATCTACACACAATTTTATTTTTTAACTGATTATCATTTTGTGTCTAATAGATATAAATTTCTTAAGGTTAATGTGTTTAATAGGTACTAGCCCTAGTTGAGGTGTCTCAATAAATTGTGCGGACAATTTTAAGAGATCATGGATGACTTAAGCATATTGAGTTAAGTGCTTGATAGTTGGGAAAGCAACTTTTATTTCGTTCAAAAAGAAGAAAATCTTGTTTTCTTTTTTAGTTGTTTTTTTAATGATTTTTCTTGTAACACTTTAATTATAGATTTTCACATGACATATTTAAGATTATAAAATTAAAAATCTTTTTGATACATTTGACATAACTTTAATAGATCACCACAATATTGAAAAGTCTTTTTAATTTTTTTTTTAATTTTGTGTCAAGTCAAATTATGTCATTCTTTTTAAACAAAAGAAGTATATTTTTTTTGTGATGTCTATTATTAGAAAAGACATTAGAGAAACTTATAATATTCCATTGAGATGATAATTGGTAACCCTGTGGCTGTACCAAAAATAGATGCGGATAGAAAAATTCAACTTTATTTAATGACTTTGTAGTACAAGTAGAGTGTAGAGATAGAAATTCTCTCGACTCTCTAAAAGTAATGAATACTCCTTTCTCACAACTTTCTCAGCAAGCAAATCCCCAGACGAATCCAATATAGAAATAGATGTAAGGACCAATACAGATAACTCAATTAAGCTAATGTCCTTCAAGAAGGTCTTAAGCACTCCAGTCCTCTAAAATAAATCAATGGATATAAAAGATACTGTGGAGATGCAGGCACAGAGTAACACTAGCGGACAAGTAGAACACCCAAGGAACACAGGATACCATAGAACATGCAGAGCACACAAATAGTAATGGCATACTATTGTCCAAAGAGGATAAAAGTAGAATCTGTCAACCATGGGCATACTCAGTTAGAATAAAATTACTGGGGAAAATTAGAGAGTCACCCACCAATATCTGAAAAATCGACTAATAGTTATTTGGAAAGCCACGGAGGAAATTGTTTAATCGACTTGAGATATGATTATTATACAGTAAAATTTCTAAAGGAAGAAAATATATTTTTAAAAAAGCCCAAAAAATGGCCCTTAGTTCATTAATAGTTTATACCTCTCCATGGAAACCAAACTTCGTGGCTTCCGAAGCACTAGAAATATTCTCCTCAATCTGGTTGCGATTACGTGGACGACCCACGGAATACTATGATCACAAAATTTTAGCAAAAATGGGAATAAAATGGGGAAACTAGTAAAAACCGATGTGTGCACATCATCAACACTTAAAGGAAGATATGCACGAATATGTGTCAAAGTACCGGCGGAAAATCCAATTAAAACCCACAACTACATTGACAACTTAAAACAAAATATCATATACGAAGGGGAGGGAATCCTTTGCCTCAACTGTGGGAGAGTAGGTCACAGAAAACTCCTCTGCGAAACGGCGAAGAAGGAAACCATATAAGAAACTGCTATGAAGGATGGATGAACCAGTGAATCCACAAATTCGAGGACGGATGTCGAAGACGCTCAGAAGGACAGACTTGAAATACAATGGCAAACAGTCTCTTTTAAAAGGAGAACACCACAACATTATAGAGCCGACCGAAACAACACCAACAACATCAAGGAAAAGAGAATGGAAAAAACTCCAGAAGCAATGGGAGCGGGCATTCCATTCAAGCTTTTCGACGCTAAAACAGGTAAGTACCTCGATTCACAACTCTTTAAATACAAAAGCAAATCAACGTCTTCCACCCATATCAACGCACTAGAGGAGCAGGGTACTACGAGTAAAAATAATCTGATTCGTACACCAAACACGCTAAACAACCCTCAGAATAAGAGAGACCATGCAAATAGTAATCAAAAGGACGAGAGTGACGTCACCATGGATGACACTGGAAATACAGAATTATTAAAATTGAGTTCAAACATTTTTTAGGCGGCAAAAGAAAGTGGTGCCCATAATCCGACCATTGCCCAAGGTAAGCCTAACTTAACCTTTAAACCTAATTACCCCCCCCCCCCCCCCCCATCCTCATTTAATGAACTTTGCCCTAGAAGCTATAACCCTATATCATTCTCCTCCACACAAAACGGAAATGTCCTAGAGAAGCTTTCAAAGCTCAACACACATATATCAACTCCATTGACGGAGTAAAAGAATTAAAAACATGTGGACCTTTCCAACATTGTTCCCCTAGACAGTTGTAGATCAACTAGATTATCTTTTATTTTTTTTGAATTTATACCACTAGACAAAACGTCTAACAGTTTTTTATTAAAACAAAAATCCTTAATAGAAATAAGTATAAGCAAGGGAGGTTAGACCTTACCTTGTCAATCCTATGAGGTAAGGAGGTGGATTGTCTCAATTCGAGGTGGATATAAAGATCCTAGAAAAGATAAAATCCCCTTACAAGATCTCAAACGGATTTACCAAACACAGTAAAGGCCAAGGAGGAGAATAGATCATATATTCCTAGTACCAACTTAAAAATTTCTAACCCCTTTATGTTAAATACTACTCCTAGCAATAACTCCACTCAAACAAAAATAATGAAAATACCGATAGATTACATCACCATAGAATTAATAGCTCCTAAACATAATGCCACAAACCCTTTTCAACTCCCAAATAAGATCTCAATCCTCAATACACCAAGCCCTCCAAACTCACTACCAAACCAGGTTCCAAACAATGGAAAACATCGACCAACCCGATTCCACTCACCCTCTGAACAACACTCCAATATACACCACCCTAGCCCATCTCCAAATGTAGACCTAATGTTGTGGCTGAAACTGAGTTTACAAGGACACACTCTCTCTTTCAATGTGGTTATTGAGGGGAGAGAGGTAACCATAGTAGTCCAAAATCTTTCTTTCCGAGCCCAAGTGGTGGGGGAAGGCATGAGGCTGGCAATGGAGACAAACAACACGAGTGTCCGGATAGCATCTACTTTTCATAACCCACTCAGCTACTAATACCCTACGACTCCTCTTTTTCATATTCCTATATGGGAGACACCAGTACCCAAGATATGAATCAATACCCAGCCGGAATGCCTTTCCTACCACAAATGACACCAACCTCGAGTATGGACCCATTGTTCAATCCACTACACCCCTACCAGAAAGGATCCCCACCGCTGGTACTGGTACCAACTGGATCGATGGAGAGCTCGAACCAGGGATCCAACAATGTGGCATCATCGTCTCATGTACCACTCCTACCCCCACCACCTCCTCTAGTGCAAATGCAATATCCGAACACGGAAGAGATAAAGGAAACCATAGTTTTAATGAGAGAAACAAGAACAAAAATTTCAGATCTAAAAGAGATAAGAATTACAGTATTCAAAGAAAGATTCGAAAAGAAACAAATATTAATCTGCCACCCGAATCTCTTAAAAAGCTCTTTAGATATAAGATCATCGATAAACTCTCAACTAGGGAACTATGTACTAGTTATAAATCCATTAATGAGAACACCCAGAGAGGAACCAAGGAGGAGCATTCCATTGATGGTTCCACCCAGCTTGAGCAGATCCATGAATATAATCATATGGAACTGTAGGGGCGCAAATGGCCCATATTTTAGGAGGAACTTCCTTTCACTCCTAGATTGGCATAAACCTCCGTTAATTAGTAGCTCTCCCAGAAACAAATATGTAAAATCACCGATCACTGCTGGAGGACTTCCCATTCACTAGAATGATCGAAGTTCCATCAGTTGAGAATTCTGGAGTCATCGTGGTATTGTGGGACGACACATTATTAGAACTTGATGAAATAGCTACAACTACTCAGGAAGTTCATGCAACATTAAAAGTAAATACAACAATTTTTTTTGGTTATTTAGTGTTGTTTATGCTAGTAATCGTAGATATATGCGTAAAACTTTGTGGGGAAATATGTGAAATATCAAATATAATTTGAGAAAATAGCCAAATACCCCCTTAATCTATTACTAGATTACCGACTACACACTTATACTTCACGAGAAACCTATTACCTAACTATTTTAAAATATAATTATTTGCTCCCTGAATGCTGAGGTGGCAAAGAAAACAAAAATAATTAAAACTTTAATTTATAAGTATTTCTTTTATTTCATATTAATTTTTTTTTAATTCTATGTTTACTTTTATTCTTATTTATTTTTCCATTTTTACTTTTCTTCCTCTTCTTTCTTTTCCTCTTTAACATGGCAATTTCAGCTCACCTCCACCACCAGGCCCGCATCATCCATTTATCACTAAGCCAACTCTCATCTTCAAATCACATACTTGTCACCATAGCTTCACTTCTCACCAAATTTGACAATTTAGCGGTAACTCAAAATTAAAATCGAAGGTCAAAGAGGATTGAACTTTAGTGTAAAAATGGAGAAAAATTCATTGGTAACAAACCCATTAACTTAGAAGAATTTAATAACAAAATCATTGGGTGGCAAACTAATTAATGGAGAAAACCCATTTATTGAAATGGTTGCAAGAATCCATCAAACTTCTTAGGTTAACATTGTTAATCGAAATCAACACTAGTCTCTCTACTAGCCAACACGGGTATCGTCATTTCGGCTAACTAGTGTTGCTTACTAGTAATTTTTCAAAGCATTGTTTTAAGTTCAATACTAGCAGTGGAAGCAGAAGTGATTCCAATGATGGAGTTTCCCATTCTCCTAAAGCTTCAATAAAGAACATTGAGATTTTGTTGATATCAGATCTCCTCTAAAGGTCTAAGCATATGTAGTAGTCATGGAATGTATCCTATCTAAAAGAGCATTTTTTAAAATCTGAAATGCATTGTTGAAGACAAAGAAAAAGAGGAATGGAAAATGAAAAAGAAAAGTAGAAAAGAAAAATATAAAAGGAAAAAGCATAATAGAGAAAAAGAATTATTTTTTTATATAAAAAAACTTATTATTACGTGGCAGGGCGCGTGCAGATCACTACTTAGTGCGAATCTGAGTGTTCGATTTTAAGGGGATATATATTTCATTTTGAAAATGTCCAGGGGGTAATAGGACTCCCGTAAAATATATGTGTGTAGTTGGTAATCTGATTATAGGTTGAGGGGTGATTTGGCTATTTTCTCATATAATTTTAAGGGTAGTTGGCTTATAGGATGGGATTTTAATGAGCTACTTCTAAACTCAGAAAAAAAGGGAGGTAACCCTCTTATTCCCTCTCGAGTAAAGGACTTCCAAGACACCATCAACTATTACGAACTTATTGATATGAGGTTTAAGGGTAGTCTCTTCACATGGATAAACAAGAGGTTTACAAATAAGAGCTCTTTCATCTCAGAGAGACTAGATAGGTTTCTAGCAACTAATGAATGACTTCTAAACTACCTAGATGCACAATTCCAACACTTACCTAGAACACATTCCAACCACTGCCCTCTACTCATATCACTATCCAAACAGTTCAATAATCCTAAATCAAAACAGTTTCGACTGGAAAGAATGTGGACCTCTCACCCTGAATTTGTTAATATCATAGACCAAGCTTAGGAAGAAGAGGGAACCTTTTGGAGGCCATATCATGCTTTGAATGATCAATTGTCACAGAATGGAGGAAAAAAACTTTTGGGGACATCTTCTACAAGAAAATGAGAATCCTAATACGCTTAAAAGGTTTACAAGAATCCCCGAATTACCCAAATAGTACGTACATTCCTAGTTAATCTCGAAGAAGAACTACTATTCGAGTATAATGATATTTTAAAAAGAGAAGAGGAATACTGGAAATTAAGGTCAAGAATCCAATGGCTAAATGAAAGGGATGCAAACTCAAAATTCTTCCATACCACCAAACTAAATCGTAGAAGAAGAAACAAAATCTTGTCCAGGGCCGGCTCTATGCATACTTTAATAAGGCATTGGCCTTAGGCCCCAATTTTAGGGGGCCTCAATTTTTTACCAAGAATAAATTACGTGTTAATTTTTTATAGAAAAAATATTGATTATTTATGATAAAAAGTATAAATTTAAAATTATTATTTTATTTTCTTCAACCTCATTCAAATAGAAGAAATCAAGAAAATATTATTTTATTTCTTACACTCTCTCTACTAATACTCACATTACTTAATTCTTTTTAACTCCTTTTACACTCTCTTCTTTTAATTTTTTATAAGCTAGAGTAATATTCTGTCAAAAATATCAATTAATAGTCGAAAAGTGTTTAACAAAGTGAATTGTAAATTCTTTTTTCCATTTCTTCTTAGATTTTCAAGCATTAC
>JAJOOR010037815.1:0-10303 GCA_036250505.1 Solanum acaule | reverse complement strand
TACCGCGGCCTGTACAGTTGTAAATAATGATGAGTCATATCTCTGTAAGTTCAGCTCCAGCGGAACAGTATTATTATTACTAGTATTAGTACTGTTCCGCTGATGATGATTATGAGATGATAAAGATAAAGACAAACCTTGACCTGGAGTAACATAAGTAGTTATACTATTCTTACTATTATTATTATTATTATTATTCGACTCATGATAAGTTGATGATGATACAACATCAATATCATGATTTTGATTTGTGTTGTAGAGGAAAGGGTTATTGTTAATTTGTTGAAAAGAAGAAGATATTTGTGGATCCATGGATTTAATTAGAAGGAAATTATCACAAGGATTAAGGAGAAATGATGGATTGTTATTGTAGAAATTAGGGAGGAAATTAGTATTAGTATCACCTCTAAGCTTATCTCTTCTGCTTTGTTGTGGGACATGATATGCTTCAAATCCTTCTGCAGCCATAAGGGGAAAGAGAAGAAGAACATACAGTTACTGTATTTTCTTTTTTTTGATAGATAGATAGAGAGGAAGAGTGGGTGGGAGTGATGTGATATTGATGAAATGAAAGGCTGTTATTATTATGACTATCTAAAGCTAGGTAGCTAGCTCATCATATCTTTCACTTCAAAATATAGGTTAAAGATTCGGTGTAGTGGATGGAGCTATTTCTTTTTTGATCATAAATTTTGGATTCGAGCTATGGTAGGAAAAAAATTCTTGATAGAAATTGTTTCCTTTCAAATTGAGCTCTATACAATATGAGTTTAGAATAATCGAACTTTAATATAAATATTGAATTTGAGAAAACAAAAAAAGATAGAGAAAATTTGGACTAAAACAAGTTATTTCATATAAGTAATGAAAAAAAAAACTTATAAAATATCATAATTTATGCGATATTTTTATTTATCCACCAACCAAATGATTCCTTATTATTAGTTAATTTGCAACAATTTCCACCAAACTAATGCAATTTCCATTATTATGTAATTTAATGAAGTAAAACACATGTTAATTAATAAAGATTAAGTAAAATGAACTATAAATTTAAACGCATGGCATACATGTATTGGATTGGTGTATACACCTGGTGAAGGTAAGTTTTATCCGTCATTTGATCGCTAGTACAAAAGTAATTTATTCATATATTAATTTTTGTATTATTTATATTTTATTTGAGAGTTAGTTTAAAAAATAAGTTGTTTATGTATAATATTAATATATAAAATTAATGCGAAATTTAATTTATAATTTAAAAATTTACATAGCTAATACAAGTATAAGTTATAAAAAATTGATGTATTATCTTTTGTAGATTAAGGGATCGTTTGGTGTGAAGGATAATACCAAATAGTCCTGAGATTAAATTATAGTACCACTTAATTTGTTGTTTGGTTGGCAAGTATGGGATAACTTATCTCGAGATTAATAATTAGTACCGGGATAAGTTAACCTCCCCTTGGATGGTATAGTAATCCCGGGATAACTTATCCCGAGATAAAATAAGTAAATGACAAAAGTGACGTCTCTTTCAACCATTTTGTTACATCACTTTTAAATTCATGAAGGACATTTTTGTAAATAAATAATTTATTCTTAAAATTTATTATTTTAAATACAACAAATCAAGCACTCAATAAAAAATAATTTCATCATAATTTATCCCATCATAACTTAAATTCAAACCAAACTACTCTAAAAGACAAAGTAACTAATAACGTTATATGTATAATTTTAATCGGGTGTCAAATGATGTCTTGAATACATTCTACATTATAAATTAGTTTCTTTATTTTATATTCTTTGACCATTATTGACGTAATATATCATTTAAGAGAATTTTAATTATAAATTTTGTTTTTATATAGAATTGATATAGGAAAAAAGTATAATAAAACCTAGTCATACACATGACTTACTTCTAGCCTCTAGGGTAGAGAGATGAACAAATTGACACACTAACATGTTCTACCGTTCTTTTACGAACTACAAAGTCACTTTCGTTGCAGAGTTCCACTTGACCAATAAATGCAAGTGTGGGGTCTGCTCTTCCTTTAACAAAACTTACTACATGGGGATGTGCAACCTCTTTCTCCCTGCTAATTATTGCCTCAGCTTAACCCCCAAAATATTTTCTTTATCTCATTTTAGGTGACATCTTTTATTTCGATAAGATATATAAGAAAAAGAAATTTGAAATTTGTAATTTAAAAGTGTATTTAGATAATGTCATTGTAAATCATTTTATCAAGTAATGGTCTACAACTCAGGATGGTCAATTGGACATTCTTCGTCAATATATTATATATATTAAATTTTGAATTTTGTTGGCTTCACTAGTATGACATTAAGGATTAAACAAAAGAAAATCTTAAAATTAAATTATTTATAATTATAATAAGGTACATTCACTATAGGACCAACTATAATGGAAGTGAATTAATCATGCCATATAAAATGGAACTATAAAATTTGTGTGGTAATAATTGTTGAGATAATAAGTATATATGTAATTAGGGATGGCAATTCGTTCGGTTCGTTTAAGTTTGAGTGGGTTATTGATCTGTTTATTCATTAGCTTATTCATTTCAATCCATTAAACATTGAGTTTATGTGTAACCCGAATTGACTCATGAAAAATCTTGTCAAAATATTTTTTTGAAAAAACTTTTTTTTCAATATAGAAAACCTTTTTTTATTCAATTTGACAATAGAGAAAAAAAAATTATTAGGTACTAAAATAGTTTAAAAGAACAAATAAAACAATTGAGCTTAGTAAAAATTGGATTGGGTTGAGTCTTAGACCCATAATATAACCAATTTCCTTACTCATTTTGATCTAACCCATTTTGAACCAAGCAAGTTTGGATTGATTTGGATCTTGATCTGATTATTGTCTTAACTCATTATGATCCGCTCAAATTTGACTCAATCCGCCCAACTATCACACTTTGATTATTTGTTTTGTGACAAAGATGACTATTCAAAATCAAGATTTAAATATTATACGTTTCTGAACAATGCGTTTAAAACACAATTTGTTAGGTCGTACTGTGTTTTGTAATTTCTTATGTTTATTTTTTTGGTAGGGTTTCATGTTTTGTAAAGCATACGGTGTACATTAATTTGACAAATTAGTGGTTGAAACAGTTAAAAGGAAATATCTCATAACACTGTACGTCAACAGAATCCAATAATTGATTACCTAAGCTATACGCTATTAAATAAGTACGACTTTTAATTCTTAACTTTTAGCTAGTGTGACTACGACATGGTAACAAAACAGAAAATTATATTATTACTCATGATCATAAATCATAATTCGAATTTATTTAATTAGTTGATAAATGATGAGTAAATCTCTTTAATAATAATAGCAAACAAAAGTACATACCACTATTCATGATACAATATATCTGCAAGTCCATAAGTACTATCACAAAGAAATATAAGGAATAATGTCATGCATGCAAATATCCAAGCTTATATTTTATTTTTTTGGCTGCCCTCTCTCGGGCCTCGGCTGAATCTTGATCCAGCCTACTACGAGAATTCCGTATCTAGCAATCCAATCTATAATCGATCTCAAAAGAAACATAATTCTTTCTCTTTTATTTAAAATTGACACCTGATTTTTGCCTTAAATTGCTAAAACGAAAAAACCAAACGTTAGCCCACATATCTTTTGCCAAAAAGGTTTGTCCTTGTTGTGAGTTGTGACCATCAAATACTAAAATAATTTCAAAATTAAAAAAAAAAAACAGATATTGCCAATAAAATTAAAAAATAAGATAATAACAATACGAAAAAAAACAGAGAAATCAGACGCAGTCCAACTACCAATTTATATCACTCAACCCTGATTTTCATCGTTCATAACCTCTTATCTACTATCACGTATCGTATCAACAATATGGTTTGATTCAATGCATGTGCAGTTAATTAAAGCGAAGGTGGTGCGTGGGTCTGTCCAAAATAGCAGGAAAAATTCACAAAAAGCAAAGTTGCATGCATATAATTGCGTTTGCGTGTTATAACTGTTTTAAGTTAAAAGGCAGAGTATAAAATTCTCGTGACTCTTTTCTAAATTTATTTACTCAACAGTACTTCAATCTGACTCACTCACTCCACGACAATTAAGATTTAAGGTCACCTTTTATTTCTAACAAATTAATTTTTTTTTGTGTTTTTCGATCTCAATTTATTTATCTTAATTTAACGATATATGAAACCTTTAGAAATTAAAAAATAATTAATATATATGTGTGTGTATTAAAATATCTTAATTTTGTAGTCATAGATATGTCATGTGAAAACTAAATAATGACATACAAAATTTAAAAAAAAAAAGATATTTGAAAAAAAAAACTAACAGGGAAAAATTAGACAAACAAAATGAAACAGATGAACTTGTAAGTTTTATTTGGATTAAATAATGAAGTTGTGACTATTCTTATCAGCTAACACTATACCAAAAAAAATGATCTTTAGTAATGATTAATCAACGGCAATAGTTTAATTGCCGCCAAATATATATTAACATTCTTTGTAAATCTCCCTAAAGCTTATAACGACATTAGATCCAATAACAATTAACTACTGTCAATAAAAAAATTAACACTCTTGTTAATGTGTTTATATTATTATGGATAAAAAATGGCTTAAGTCATCTACGACCCCTTAAAGTTATTTACATAATTTACTTAGACACCTCAACTAGGGGTTGTACCTATTGAACACCTCTACCCTTCAATACATGTAACTATTTAATACTTTTTGATAACATGACATTATAAGTGCAATACACATTTAAGAGGCGTGTGAAGCCAAAAAAATCTTTTTATGGACCAATAAAAAATGAACACGTCAACAAAAGAAAAATCATAATATGAACATAATTTTTTTAAAAGAAAAAATGGCAGTTCTTCCCCATCTTTCATGGGACTTTTCAATTCAATAGTATTACCTAGAACCCTCGTCCACCATTCCTTTTCCACCATCGACACACCCCTTTCTCAAATAATCCATCATTCTTTCTTTCTAGCATCATTCTGCCATTATCAATATCATGATTGTTGTTATCGTCAAACAGAAAAACATTAACTAAATAAATAATCGGTCAAAACATAATAAACCAAAAGAGTTTATTGATAAAGATTTTCATTTGAGTTCTGAAAATGAATTTAATCAAAAACAAAAATCAAATTGAGTTAAAAATAATTCCGGCAAAACTCCATTTTTCCCGACAAAACTAATACGAATATGAAATTATTTTCTTTGAAATCGTTAAAGAGTTCAAAAGGTGGAGTGAGGATGATTATCAGAGTGCACGTGATTTTAATCGGCCACCATTGTATGTGTTCTGGCAGAAAAGAAAAAAAAAAAGGGGGAAGAATGGACGTCGGGGGTTGGGTGCGTTGTTCTGGGCCTCTCCAAAGAAGAAAAGGGAAAGATAGGTTTTTTTTTTTTAGATGAAAACATAGCTTTTAGAGTATTTCCTATATTATGGGTCCAATACCATGTGTCATTTTTTCATTAGTTATTATGCCACGTCAGTAGCAAGTGTATGACACAATCTCTAATTTTTGTTTATTGTCAAAAAATGTTTAATAAGTATTATTTTTTTTTACTAATAAAGGTGTTCAATTGGAACAAACCTAAGATAAGGTGTCCAAGTGAAATATGCAGAGAACTTTAAGGGGCCACAAATGACATAAAAAAAATATTTTTACCTAATTTGTCAAAGTTAGGTACAATTTAGAAATGCACAATAACGATCTAATTTACAAGGGAAACTTCCTCCAACGATTTTGCACTTATTCGAATTTGGAAGAAAGGATGAGAACAAAGAGGAAAGTGATCGACATGATATATATGTTCACTTGGTTGGCTTGTGATGAGACATCCAAAGAAATTTAATGTCAATACATTTCTATCAAATCGCACAAAAGTAATTATTAACATAACATAAAATATCAGATAAAATATAACGTAGCTTATCAAGGATATGATCAGGAGTAAAAAGATATACTAAAAGAAAACGACATTTTAGAAAAAATATTTACGCATCAAATTAATATGATGTGGCTGTTAGTTTACACTTTCACACGGAGTATTAGGAAAAAGTAACAGAGACATTTTGTAGTACATTTGGGCAAAATAAATGACCTTTAAGAGATAGTAAAATGATATGATGGTGAGCAGTGAACACTATCTTAGCTGTTTCTGACGCCCTAGACATATCAAGTCCGACGTTGTCCTTTTATATTTTAATTTACATGATACAATTTAATTCGTTTTTATAATTATAATATTTAAATCAACTTACAGACATATATTATTATGTTTTTAACAAAAAATACAAAAAAAATTATTAATCGAGTTAGGATTAATGAAACTTTTTCTTATCTAGTTAACATTTTTTGAATTTGAACTTAAAATCTTATACATAGGAAATTCAAAGTTCATATATATAATATAAACTAAAAAGAATTTTTTTTTTATGTATATTATGTAAAAATAATTTGAAGAGAAGTATTGAAAATACTCCTAAATTTTGCGCAATTTATTAGTTTCATTCTTAAATTATTGACAGTCTTAAAAACATCAATTTATTTTACTAACTGAATTTAAATACACCTCCAATCTTACAACATAAGTGAAATACACAACCCTAAATTTTTATCAAGTTTAGGAGTGTTTTCAACACTTCTCTCAGCTTTTTATTAAAAACTCATGCTCGTACATGTGGCAGATCGAAGGTATATCTAAGTTTAGTTAGTCAAATAAAATAGTGTTTTTAAAATTATCAATAATTTAAAAATAAAACTAATAATTTTCGATAAGTTCATAATTATTTTCAATATTTTTCTCTTTTTGTTATCAAGAAAATTTGTATCAAATTCTAGAAATTCTAAATTCGTCAATGTGATGCAAATATATATGTTTGAGTCAAAAGCAAATGCTGACTACTGAGCTAAGGTCAGAGAAAAGAGAGATCTTTTGCTTGTTGTAGAAGAGGAAAATTTAAAGGGAGATGCCGTAATAGTAGCAAATAAACCCCCGTGTTTGCCGAACGCTTGATGCACTACACTACTGTGTGTCAGTCCTTTCTACTTTCACCAAAAGTAGCATTGGTACTGGTAATATTAGCTAGCGTCTAATCATAAATTTTTAAATATTATTTGAATGAAAATTGTGATGAAATTTTATTATGGGTTTGGTTTTTTTTTTTTTCTTTTTTTCCCTTCCTAGGAGCTCTCACCACTTTTTGCTTCCTTAGTGACTCGAACTCGCAATTTTTGGATTGGAAGTGAGGGGTAATTACCATCCGAGCAACTCTCTCTCGTCATTATGTCTTTGGTTATAGTATTTGAAAAACATTTTCACTTTTTTAAGAAATATGATTCATACTCATAAGTTTTAAGAACTATCATTACTTTCACAACAAATCTATTGGATCTTCGTTGCAATAAATAATAAATAATATTCATGATACTGGAGCAATGTGGTAGTTTGGAGTGAGAGCAACAAGCATCGTTTCATATATCGTGAAGAAGATGAAGCACGTGACTTTGTTACCCTGAACCGATTGTTCATCATTTTCATTAACAATCATATCATCACTTTCTTGTTCACTGAATATTTCATCACTGCTTTGGTGTTCACGTAAAAAATTATGTAATACAACGCAAACAACTACTATAGAAGATGTTTTTGTAAAACACAAAAGTTTGGTATAGAATTTGAATTTTTAAAAGCTCCCAAATAATGAGATTTGGCCAAATACAGTTTTTTCTAGAATTGTTATTCCCCGCTAACGAATTTACCTGCAGTTTGCAATCATGTTTTATTCCCCTTTCAAATTGTATAGACAAACACTATTTGTCAAATTTTTTCCCAAATTTTACTTGGAAAATCTATGGTCAAACGGATCCTTAATTAAACTAAATCCTAACATAACAGAAATTATATATTCTTTTACCCTAGTAATTAAAACTACAATTCCTAAATGATCACAAATTAACATAATTACCGGATTTACATTTATAATCACCTTCTAATGGCCCTCATATTTCTTTCGAAACTTTGGTGTATTTTGCATGTTTTGATTCTTTTTGTAACTTCTTTATTATCATTTTTGACTTGTGAGATATGTGGTGCAATTTTCGAAGTGATTAGATGAATATCGAATAACATTTTTAGTTTTGAAGGTATAAAATTTAAGAAGAAATTTGATCAAAATCAACATTCTAAGTAAAAGAGATCAAGTTCGTGTTCTGACAATTCAATTAAGGTGATTTTTTATTAGGTTGTGTGGTTTGCACGAATTCTGAAGCGTTCAAACGTGATTTGAGTCATTCATTGGAATTCTAGCGTTTTGCATTAGTTAAGGTTGACCATAGTTAACATTTAATCAAGACACCTTAGACTGGTGATTTAATGATTCCAACAACGTGTTATATATTCTAAATCAGCATTTGTTTTGTTTCTATGGGGTTACAAACGATTTCTTAATTCTAAATCAGTATAGTTTCTTAATTTCTTAATTCTCCCCTGCAACAAACCTAAGGAAGATTTAACTATGTAAGGGGGATATCACAGGCGGAGCTAGGTAGGGGTTCGTGAGTTCGGACAAACCAATTAACTTTTTCGTAGATCCTATATTTATAATAGAAAATTAAATAAATATATATGTTTACTAACTTGTAAACACCTAACAAAATTGACTGATGGCTCAGTGGTAAGGAAGGGGACGTGGAAATGTTTTTCATGCTAGAGTTGTGTATTCAAAAATTTAAAATACCAAACTCTTAATTCTGGCTCCGCCTCTGGTGGATATATTGGAAGTGCCCCCACAATTACTAAGACTAAATAATGGGCCAAAAATGTTTGCAAAAGGCAATGTTTGATGCTGATAGCCAACAACTAGGCTTGATTGAAACATTGAAAGGCTTTGAATTTCCTCTAACGACCATTTGCAGACAACACTCATGAAAACAAAAACATTTAATTAACTTCATACTACCCCAGTCAGAGTGTGACACAACCTTAAATGATAAAATTCTACACATATTTTGTCCTACTTAAATGATAATTTTACATGTTGTGGGCTTTGAATTGAGAAAGTAATTAAAAGATAAAATTTCAGGAATAACAAAGATAATAATTATTGTCACGACCCGAGTCTACACCCTGGACGTGGCCGGCACTCAAGAACCATTGTTGGTCCCCAAGCGAACCCTCATCCTGGCTGACTACAAGCGGAAGACTAACTTAAGCATGCAAAAGCTTAAAACTGAATAAAATTCAATAAACACAACCTTTCAAAACTTCAACTCAAATGAACAACTTAGAATAAAATAATATATTCAACTCACCATGAAATAGACAACTTAAGTCTTTAAAATATTTAATAAAATAAATGAATAATATAGACTTCACAACTATATTGACTATCTATGAAGCCTCTAACTGTTAAAGATGGAAGTCGGGACAAGACCCACGACATCCTGACTAAACTGAAAAGTAAATGAAATCCTCCGAAAATAAGGAGGCTCACCATAGCTAACTCGAACTTTCGGATGTATCAATGAAGCTCCTGTTGATGATCCTAAATACCTGTGTCTGCATCATGAGAAGATGCAGGCCAAATGACTCAGTACGTGGAATGTACGAGCATGTAAGAGGAATTCTAAAGCATAAACATAAGCTTGAAACTTGATAAAAAGGAGACATACTTACCTCTTCTCAAGCTTACTCAACTCAAGGAATACTCAAGGATACTCAAAACTACTCAATCTTACTCAACTCAAAAGTACTCAAGGATAAGATACTCAACTCAGAGATTAGATACTCAACTCAATATAAAGCAACAATTAAAGATGCAATATATACGAAAAGCTGTAAACTGTAGATAACAACTCAATGTATTGAAAAAAATACAATAATACTCAGTATGTATATAAAAATATAATATAACTATGTGGGAGATTCTCTAACCGACAACAACCACTATGAGCCTAAATGGTGATACAACGTCTTTACCATCACGCTGCCAGACTGTCCTATACTTTGCCGTCATATAGAACTACTTAACTTAGTTGATCCACTAGCTTAACTTATGTGATCATCTAAAAAGTATGACCCATTAATACCCATGATGGCTACATGGTTTATGGAGACTTGAGTTAATATGATCGCATCCCCATATCGGTGCTCAATACTACTCCCAAAAATATACTTAGCTCATATGTTTTAAAACAACTTCTTTCTTTGGTTTGAGATAATTATTCAA
>JAJOOR010037811.1:0-10650 GCA_036250505.1 Solanum acaule | reverse complement strand
CCCCCCCCCCCCCCCAATCAATTCATACACCCAAAGAAAAGAAAATTCCAACAAAACTATAATGTATAATCTCACAGTCAATATTTGTTCCCCTTTCCACTTTTTTTCCTCTTTATATCCCTTCCATTTCCTTCACTTTTTTTTTCTAACTATCCCTTAAGCAACTTCACTTGCTCTCTCCTACTTCTTTCTTGGCAACTTTCCCTTCATAAATCCATTTATACACACACACAAATTTCCCTTTTATCCTCAAATTAATTACTACCTATTTTGTCACCATTGAAGTTTCCCAAAATGGAGAAAGTTAAAAGTATGGAGAAAAAGAAATTGATCAATGAGTTAACACAAGGGAAGGAATTTGTTAACCAATTGAAAAATCAGATTATTGGTCCATTAGCTTCTACTGAAGAATGTGATTTACTAATTGGGAAAATATTATCTACACTTGAGAAATCATTATCAATTCTCAATTTGAAGGCTCTTCTTCTTGAAGGTGGAATTAATAATACTAACAATTCTACATCTTCATGTTCATCAATTTCATTTCTTGGTAGTAATAATAATATTAGTCCCAAGAGTGAAGTTTTTGATTATTCAAGGGATCAATTGGACAAAAATATGGTCTCCAAGAAAAGGTGATTTTTTTTAAAACTCTTTTGGACTATTTTCTTGGATTTTTAAAATATATATATACTTTTACTTAATTTGTATTTTTATTTTTTTTGGTTTTGCAGAAAGAAAACACAACAATGGATTAATCAAACAAGCATTTCTGTAAATGGGCTTGAAGGTCCATGTGAAGATGGATTTAGTTGGAGAAAATATGGCCAAAAAGATATTTTAGGGGCTAATCATCCAAGGTAAAAAAAAAATCCTTTAATTTTACTGTTTGTTAAAAAAAAAGTAATTTTTGTCTTTTTTAGCAATTTGTTTAATGGTTAAATTTCATTTTGAAAAAAAAAAAGATTATCCTAAAAATGGAAGTGATTTGGACTTTTTTTGTCTCATAGACAACTACTTAATCAACTGTTGAATTAATTAATGTAATTGCTACTTATTTCACTAATTTAATGACTTGAATTAGTGGCTTAAACTAATATTTACTTGTTAGGAGGTGGTCAGCTACATTAATGGCAACTGCCCACTTGCTCCAAATATAAATTACAATGAAAATGATGGCAGTAGATGGGATCTTTGAATCAAAAAAAATTAAAAATAGTAAAAAGTTAAAATAAAAAATAAAACATCATAGTTCCTAGGTTTTGGTGTTTTTAGGCTACATTCAGTGCATGATTTTTGATCATTTCATGTGGTCCCTTCTAAATTATAACACTTCCAAATATCTCTTGTCCTTCAGTAGCCAGAGAAAGTAAACCATCAACTTTTTGAGTCATAAAGGCTCTTTACTTTTGGCAAGTACTAATGTGAAAATAAAAATAAAATTTTGATTTCATAAATGATGGAAGTACATCGAATCGAGTTTAACTTATATAGTGTAATTTAACGTGTTATAATATATCGATATGTTGTGTTAATCATTTTTGTTTTGGTAAATGCAGGGCTTATTATAGGTGTACTCATAGGAACACACAGGGGTGTTTGGCAACAAAACAAGTCCAAAAATCAGATGCAAATTCAACAATTTTTGAAGTGACATATAAAGGAAGGCACAGTTGCAAAGTTGCGCAATCAGAAATATTTTCACTTAATAACCAAAAACGCCAGAAATGCAACAAAAAACAAGAAATGGTAATATTCAACTCTGCATCACCAAACCATAACGTTGAAAACTTTAACATCATAACAGCAAAAGAAGAGGATGTTTTCACGCCCTTTCCATTCCCTCCTGCATCACTACACATCGAAAATGTCGAAGAAAATAAATTCTTTCCAGATTCAATGGCGCCATTTTCGTCTCCAATAGCATCAGAATTACCCTTGTATTTGTCATTGTTGACATCCCAAAATGATGAATTTGGAATGGAACACATGATTCTACAGAGCTCAGATTCAGATCTTACTGAATTGATATCGACTCCGACTTCGATTTCAAATTCCTCATTTGGTGGAGAAGGGGTCGATTATGAACATGGAATCACATTTGACATTGAAGAATTCTTCATTTAATTTGAAATTTAGAACATTCCTTGCAAAGTTTGTAATAGCAGCAAGTTTTAATTTGTGCAATAATTTTTGTTATTTTAGCCTAATTGATCCTAAGCTAAAGTCAATTGACTGATGTTTTAGAGAAATAGTTGTAGTAAAAATTGTAACGTCGATGAATTCATGTTTGTAATTACAAGCTTTGGCTATTGAAATTCAAGTTGGATTTCATTTTTTTTTTTTGTTTTAGTAAACGAGAATTAAGGACAAAAGTACGTAATTACAAGAGCTTTTATAAATTAAAAGACAAGTTATGTAATAGTAACATTTAGAATTTACTCTAAATGATTATACTGAATCAATATGTGTATGATATGTGTTATATTTTGCACGTACAACCAGTGGCGGAGGCAGGAATTCTATCAAGGGGGTTCAAATAAAAAAAATGTTGTTGCCTGGAATCGAACCCGTGACCCAAAAAGCTCACATAGGAGAAATCCTGAACCCCATAAATCATTGAGCTACTCCTTTGACATATGCTCAAAGGGTTCAATTTTAAATATATACACGTACACAAAAAAATTGATCTTATATATAGTGTGATTTTTTTTCCGAGGGGGTCGGATGACCCCCCGGACACACTACATCCGCCACTGCATACAACTTATATGTCGATAAATCATTTAACCATTTCTCTTCTTGATAAAAATAGTGAGTTCGAACTCGTTCAGTGATTCGGCTGGTTGGAATATTCTTCTTCTATAAAAGGGAAATTTGCATTTTAGTGCCTAAGGTATTTTGTGAATATTTATAAAATTGAATTAATCATTAATTATTAAACCATTTACCTTATTATGTTATACTATCAAAATATTTGTTTGAAAAATATTTTTTATTTGATATTTTATATATATATATAAATTTTTTTAAAAAAAGATATTTAATTATTTTTTCTGAAATAAAATAAATTATAAGAAAACAACTAAGAAATTAAAACTAGCTAGGCAAGAGTTGGATGGATCCCATTAGATTTATGACCAATTGTTTAACTCATCTTGGCTCAACTCATCTCAACCCAAATAAATTTTGGATAATTAATCATTCATACATTTATTAAACACAATATATTTTAACTATTCAAACTTAACTTAATCCGTCCATTTGACACTCTAAACCTCTTCATGATTCATGAAAATTGTATCTCATATTTTTTGCTTCTATGCCCCCTCTCTCTCCCAATCTCGCTCGCATCTTTCCTCTCTCTCCATCTCACTGCCTCTCTTTCTTTCTAAGATGTAGTTGTGAATCATACTTAAGCAAACTATAACTATTTCTCTTGATTATGTTTCTGGTCCTAGCTATTTTTGAAATTTCCACATTCTTAAATCATATGGCCCAAAAATTTCTCCAATTCGTACTCACTTTTTCATACACATGCCATTTGGGTCCTCTTGGATTTGATTGAATATGGCTTTATTTGAAAGAGCTTCTTATTGAATTGTGACAGGCACATTCATAAAAATGGCCCAATTATAATGAACAGAATTTGAGCCCTTTGTTTTCCTCATCCTTAAATGTGGGCCAATTTGAATTAGACTTTGTATTTGTTTTTTCCTTCTCTTTTAATTTTGTGTGTATTTTGAATTAGCTATATTATTTTTTTAATGATTATTGATAGGATTTCTTCATGATAATGCCCTATAGATTTACCTATAAAATTTTAATCTCCATAACAATGAATTTATTGTTTATAACAGAGGGTGAAAGGTATAGCCATTTGTGAATTTTACCTGACAAAACAACAATGGACAAACAAAATAGTGGTCAAAATGTCATAATTTATAAGTTGACTTATTCGAAGGAGTAAAAAGATCATATCGTTCGCTTTTATGGATGATAAAAAAAATAGAGCTATACTCGTTGTTCATCCACTTTTTTGTGTAATGTCATTTCTTATATTGACAAACTTCTTTTAGTTATAAAGGCGAAGTTAAAATTTAAATCTTATGGGTCTGAATTAGTGAGATTTGGACACGTGACCACTACCTCATTTCAAGCATCCGAAACCACTAAGCTATAATAGCTTATTGTGTTAAGAGTGTTCAAAATATGTTATTTAATCATTTTGCATATCATTTTACTTGTATAGAGGGTTTTTTCTTTCCGACGAAGAATGTCCAATATCACCATGTAGCTACGCCAATAAATACACTATTTGAGTAAAAATTATTGAGTCTAATAGAAACAGTATCCGGGCTTGTAACTTTGCCCCAACTTTTTAGAGCAAATTTTACTAAAACCAAAGATAAGATGTGATGATCAACCACAATGGATCAAATTAAAGTCTAATAATTGAATAAAAGAAAGGTAGAAAGTGGGGTATAAGTTACTAGGTTATTGGCACTTTAGTCTTGCATTGGTGATGATTAATATAGAAAGGCACTTTTGAATTATTGATGGTAGGACTTTTCATTGCTTTGAACTTTCGGATAAGTGGCCAACACATTAAAGTTTAAACCAATGCCTCATGCATTTGGATAAAAATACCAAAAAGTCGCAATAAAAGATTTTTACTTTTCCAAGATTTGGACAAATGCAATGTGCCAAAGAGCATTCACCACGTTATTCGCCTTTACTTTTATGTTGCCCATTTTATACAATTCTTTAAAATTATAAAATGAAAATTGATTGCTACATCAAAAATGATCTTTAGCGGCAATAACTATAAAGAAAATTTCTTTTGGCCAGAAAATTTGGCTAGAATGATAAAATAATATATTTCACACTATGTTATTTTACCTTTTTGAATATTTTTACCCTTTTAACTTTGATACCTTTTAATTAAAAAATGAAACAAAGATCAGTTTATTTTAAAATAAAAAGGATATTATAGACTTTTTAATTTTCTCTATTTAGCATTACCCTAAATGTACTAGCTTAATTGCTATAGAATATGTCTAGTAAATATCTCTAAAACCTATAGTAACATTGGATCTAATGATAATTAATTAATTAATATCAATAAATACTTTAGGACTCTTTATTAATGCGTATATTTATTGCCATTAAAAAACTATTTTGTTATAGTGATAAAATATGATTTAGTTAGGTCCATTTCACAAGGGCATTAATTGAACAATAATACTATTACTCTACTTTTTTATTAATTAAATTTTAAAAAATCGCCTATAAACACATCATTATGAGAAGGAAAGTAGTGGTTTTTAATGTATTTTTTTTAGGAAACAAGCTCGGATAAAGAAGACTTTCGATGATGTTAGTCTATTGAACTAATATTTATAATGTAAAATTAATAGGGATAAGGGTCTGAAAAATATCTCAACTTTGGTTGGATTTGCTGTTGCGATACTAAACTTTCATGAGGACCTATTACCTCCCTAGACTATTTAATACAGTGTTTTAAACATATATATTTGCCCACGTGGACATAAAAAATAATGCAAAATTATAAATAGTAATGTGTCCACATGGACACATATATACTTTTAAAATACACTATCAAATAGTTCAGGGGGTAAAAAAATACGGTATTAAATAGTCTAGGGAGGTAATAAGTCCTTATGAAAGTTTAGTATCGCAACAGCAAATCCAACCAAAGTTGAGGTATTTTTCAGACCCTTATCCCAAATTAATACTATACACTTACCAACTTCGTAATATTTGCAATTTCTTTACTCGAAGATGTGTGTTACAGACACGAAAAGTTGAACATAAAGTTACAAAAATCAATATTGGTTCAATGGTCGAAATTTCAACTTATTCATATTGAGGAAAATGATGTAATATATGGGACCTTCTTCTAGTCATCAACACGAGACTCATTAGATTTTCTAGAAGAGTTGAAAATATGAGTCGATTATTGTACTTGATAGACAAACCTTTTGATGCCGAATTTAATTTAGCCCATAAAATTATAATTCGTTGGATCCATTTAAGTGTCAGGACCGAATATTTTCTCTTAGACTTTTGTAATTTTCATTTTAAAAGTATTGAAAGTGGTACTCTTAACATATTGGTCACTTGTGCATAATGTAGTCTCTAGATGATAAAATGGTGAAGATGTTAATGCTGCAATAATGGCCAATATAAGAATGTCAAAGAAAAGTTGTTATTTTCTTTGGGAAAATTATTTTTGTTCGATGGGAAACCAATCTAGTGTTTTTTTCCTATAATTTAATCATAATATTGAAACAAGAGCAATAATGCCAGAATATGTAGGGAGTACAAAGTTATTACTTTCTCCGTCTCATTTTATATGACATACTTTTTTTTTAATCAGTTCAAAAGAAAATGTCATCTATTTATTATTAGAAGTTATTTAATTATAAAATTTTACTTTTAATAAATAATTTACAACCATACAACTATGTATGAATTGTTTTAGAAAATTTTAATTTTTTTTTAAAAATAAATCAAATGATGTTAAGTAAAATGAAACGGAGTGAGTATGTATTTATGTTTCTGAATTAGAGTTGTCAAAACTGACACAAGTTTATGTCTTGTTTCAGTATTATTGAGTTAGGTGATCAGTGATATGATAAAGAAGCTCTTGGTAAGTAGACCCTAATTGACTCTCTAAATTATTTTCAATTTTAGTTTGGTGAGTGGTAGGTCGAGTTTATTAGAGATTCATTTAAATTGGATAATATAAATTGAAATTTGGTTATGCTGATTTGAGGGAGGGACGTTGTTGAATAATTTGGTAATGATGGGGGTATATTTGGTCCTATATAATCCGAAACAAATTTGGCTAATAGAAGAAAATAGAGGGATATATTGATTATATTAAAAATGATTTTTAGCGGTAATTAATTAACGATAATAGATTAATTATCGTTAAATATATCTTTGTAGAGACAATTAGTAGTGATAATTACATTTAGCACTAATTAACGATAATAGATTAATTATCGTTAAATATATCTTTGTAGAGACAATTAGTAGTGATAATCACATTTAGCACTAATTAACGATAATAGATTAATTATCGTTAAATATATCTTTGTAGAGACAATTAGTAGTGATAATCACATTTAGCACTCTTTGTAAATGTCCTTAAAATTTATAGCTACATTGAATCTAGTGACAATTAACTAATACATATTAAGACTTTGATACTCTTTGTTAATGTGTATATTTATTGTAGCTAAAAGTTGTTTTTGTTGTGATTTGACCCTTTCCCCTACCAAACAACCCCTTAACATTAATAGGAAAACATTACATAAGAGGAAAATAATCATTTCAACCTTTGTTAAATAAGGAAAACTTAGTAAACTTGTATTGGTTGTTTTTATTGAACATTTAAAAGAGTTAAAACAACCATTAAAATGGGAAGAGGATAGTAATATATTTTTTTTGTTTTCCATTGCTATTCAATCCTTATTTTTACAGTCTCGACTAATTAGAAATGATATTACATAAAACGCGTTTAATGAAAATAAATTATCTTTCATGGCTAAGGCTCGAATTTTAAATCCTACAACAACATTTCACGGAAACTATTGCATGTATTGGTGAATTTCAACATAATACAAATATATGGTTTTTCCAGAAAAATCCAACCATATAATATACAGTTTTAGTTAACCAGCCAGCCCTGCGTTGACCCCCAGTGCAGTGTTCCGGTACGGAACGCTTTCGATGCATGTTTTTAATTTTTAAGTACATTTCCTAGAGATTGTTTGACCTATTATCGTTTATTTATTATTTTGACCAAATTTAAATTGTAACTAACTACTCACCCTTCTCGATTTATTTATTTGGCTTTCTTTTTTTATTTTCGTTCAAAAAAATGTCTTTTTCTTTTAAAAAAAAAATTAATTCACTTTTCACGTGACATGTTTAAAATCATAAAGTTATAAGATATTTTGGTACATTTGTTTTAATTTTAGACTACAATATTCAAAAGTCTAATATACATTCTTAAATTTTGTATCATATTAAAAAATAGGACAAATAAATTGAAATAGAGAAAGTATTTGATATTTATCACGATGACTAAAGTTATGTGTTGTTTACTCATTACGCTCTCAGTCTACTTTTATCACGACGAACTGAAACAATGTAACCAATCCAATTTAAACCCAATTTATGTGCTACAAATCGAATGTCGAGAGTCAAACAAATTTAAAGTTAATCGTGAATATAGATGTGAAACTTACAATTTTATTGAAACAAAATATATGTATTTGAAAACTACTACAAGTCATAATTATTGACCGTTTAAATTTTTTAAATAATAGATGAAAATTTACGATAAAAATAGATTTATTTAGATTTTAAAATCCGAAAGCTGCCATGTTTTTAGTTAAGACAGGGGAGAAACAAATTAAACATACCCAAATCCGAATTATTAGAAAGAACGCAATTTAATTTAATTCTTTTTCATGGACTAAACCAGGGGTGAAATGTGAAGGCGTGAACATCTCATTTATAAATTCTGATATTATATTAAAATATGATTATATTATTTAAACTTTAAAATTATTAAAACAAACACTTTTATTATTTAATTTTATTTCTCATCAAATATACCTTATTTTTTCCTAACACGTTGTCACGTCTAATTTATGTATTAAAATTTTTTTGGTCTCAAAACTTCAATTTAATAAGAAATCCCCAAATCTTATTTTTTGTTTATTTTATTGTAATACATTTGAACAAATGTACATCTGATGAGAAATGTCTATATTAACCTCACATGCAACATTCAATTAACTTTGAAAGGAAATTTTCCATATTTATAGCAACTTTTATGGGCATTAATTTTTAGATTCCCCTAATCTAGTTAATGAGAGAATAAGTGCATATAATGTTTACCGTTCGGATTTATTAGGGAGGCATGCACAATATAATCCTGGCACATATCTGTGCATCAGGCCGTTCGATTGAATAATTTGAAATTAAATTGATTTGAATATGAAAAGTTCTTTTGATATATAATTTGAATGGTTTTAAGTTGTCCACAAGTTATGAAAACTTTCAAAATTTCATTATTAACAATCATATTAAATGAAAAAAAAAATCACAGTTCATAAAATAAGGTATCAAAATATCTTCAAAATACCGCATTGATAAATTACATAATTCCATGTTTCTTTTACAAATAAATATTTGCAATTATACAAAGTTTTTACTATACATAATTTTATAAAAAATCACTACTCAACAATAGTAATAATTTGTTTTTTAATATGATCTGTGCATATGGTACATACAATCTTTTCACGTCAAACATGAATCTACCTTTTTTCATATAAAATTTAAAATGATCAATCAATTTATTTTTTTTACAATACAAAATAGAAATTTATGGATCAAGTTTTACCTATGTTTTTTAAAAAATGATGTTGAATCAAATTTAGAGTTTCAAACCAAACATAAATGTCCAGTAGAATAAAATATTTAATAAAAATATACATTTTAAAATATAGAATAAAATATTTAATGAAAATACACATTTTTGAAATATAGATAAAAATAAATTGTCAAAACCTATTTCCCTAATTAATATTACAACCCATAATTTGAGATATATGGAAAACACTATTTCCCTTGTCCCTAAGTACTTATCCACTTTTCATTTTTTTTAGTTGTTCCTAATTACTTGTCTATTTTGACAAATCAAGAAAAAATATTTTTTTTTACCTATTATATTCTCAATTAATTATTTTGAAAAATGTAGAATTTCTTGAAAACCTTAAATTTTTAATTATCTAGTTCATAATTAATAGAGATAAAATAGTAAATTCACTATATCTATAATTCTTCAAATTTAAAAGTGAATATGTAATTAAGTACTGAGGGAGTAATTATTACTCTGTATATTGTAACAAAATAATCAAACAAATATGTTATTGTCATTACACACGTACCAATGATAACATTTGTCATGTATAAATAAAGACCTCATTCTTCTGATTTCCTACCATTAAACTAAAACTCAAATAATTCACTACTTGTCTATTTTGTTGAACCAGAACTCACCTTCTTAACAATGGCGCAAATTGTTATGGCGAAGCAATCAGAAATTCCTCATATTGCAATTTTACCTTCTCCTGGTATGGGTCATTTAATCCCTCTTGTTGAATTCGCTAAGAGAATCTTTCTACATCATCAATTTTCTGTTACTCTTATCCTCCCTACTGATGGCCCTATTTCTAATGCTCAGAAAATTTTCCTGAACTCACTTCCTTCTTCCATAGATTATCATCTTCTTCCTCCGGTTAATTTCGATGATTTACCTGAAGATGTTAAAATCGAAACTCGTATTTCACTTACTGTTACTCGTTCTCTTCCTTCACTGCGTGAAGTTTTGAAAACCATTATTGAATCGAAGAAAACAGTTGCGCTTGTTGTTGATTTGTTTGGTACTGATGCATTTGATGTTGCTATCGATTTGAAAATTTCTCCCTATATTTTTTACCCTTCTACTGCTATGGCTTTGTCTCTGTTTCTCTACTTGCCGAAGCTTGATGAAACGGTGTCGTGTGAGTACAGAGAGTTGCCCCACCCGATTCAGATTCC
>JAJOOR010037810.1:0-11497 GCA_036250505.1 Solanum acaule | reverse complement strand
GTCTCCAAACTCCTATTCACCACCTATGTTTGCCCATCATTTTCTGGATGATACGAAGAGCTATATCGTAAATTAGTACCTTCTAGCTTGAATAGTTCCTTCCAAAATTGGCTTACGAACACACGGTCACGATCAGACACAATAGACTTAGAAAATCCATGCAATTTAACCACTTCCCTAATGAAAATACCTGCCACATCTTTCGCATTAAAAGGGTGTGAAAGTGGAATAAAATGTGCATACTTAGTAAGACGATCCACCACAACCAAAATAGTATCAAACCTATGGGATTTAGGAAGTCCAGTAATGAAGTCCATACTTACATCCTCCCACACATGATGAGGTATAGGCAAAGGTTGGAGCAACCCCGCAGGACTCAAGTTTGAGACTTGTTCTTTTGACATATTTCACACCTAGCAACAAAGTCTTGCACATCCCTCTTCATACCTTCCCAATAGATATTCTCGGACATCCCTTTATTGTGCGGAGATACCCCGAATGGCCTCTAATAGGAGAAGAATGGAACTCTTTCAATAGCCTAGGTATTCGAGATGATTCCTTTGGCAAAACCAAGCGTAATTTATATATTAGACATCCATTCTTGAAGTTGTAGTTGACATCTAATTGTTGTCCTGGAATTGAGTCCTGCAAAATAGAAGCCATTTTGGTGTATTGTTGTACTTTCTGGTCCCATTCCTCCTTGTCTTTATATTACCAAATTGAAAACGCATATAACTCTGAAGACTCCCCGCATCTTGACAAAGCATCAGCCACTCTATTTTCAACACCCGATTTGTACTTGATCTCAAACTTATAACCCATGAGCTTGGAAACCCATTTCTGTTGATTCTCATCTGTAACCCTTTGTCCTAGAAATAATTTAAGGGCATTTTGGTCAGTTTTAATAATAAAATGATGGCCTAGAAAATAGTGATTCCATCTCTTGAAAGCCAACACAATAGCCATTAGCTCTCGTTCATATACTAAACATTGTCTCGCTCTGGAAGAAAACATTCGACTGAAATAGGAGATGGGTTTACCATTTTGCATTAAATTGCACCAACACCAAATCCAGAAGCATCAGCTTCAATTACAAAGGGTTGAGAAAAGTTTGGCATCGCTAAAACGAGCACTTGAGTCAACTTCAATGCCTCAACGGCTTGTTGAGCGCGTTCTCCCAATGAAAAGGCATCCTTTTTTAGTAAATCAGTTAAAGGGGAAGCAATCTTACCATAATCTTTGACAAATTTTCTGTAACATCCCTTGAGTCCCAAAAATCCCTACAGACTTTATATCTCTACGACTTGGCCAAGATATCATACTGTCAATCTTGGAGGGGCCAGCCTGCACTCCTTCAGAGAAGATGATATGACCCAAATATTCAAGTTTAAGTTGAACCAAACATGCATTTTTTTCTTGTTGATTACCAACTTATTATGTTTGAGAATATCCAAAACAGCCTTCAAATGCCCCAGATTGAAGCATAATCCTTACTGTAAATCAAAATATCATCAAAGAATACTAAAATAAATTTTTACAATCATTCATCGGTGATTGAAAAGTTGAGGGTGCATTGGTCAAACCAAATGGTATGACCATAAACTCATATTGTCTCTCATGAGTGTGGAAGGCTGTTTTTGCTTCATCTCCAGCTTGAATGCGAATTCGATGATAACCTGACTTAAGATCCAACTTGGAAAATATGGTGGCTCCCCCTAGCTCATCAAGTAACTCATCAATGCATGGTATTTGAAATTTGTCGGGGATCATGATATCATTAAGAGCCCGATAATCCACACAAAATCACCAACTACCATCCTTTTTCTTAACTAGTAATACTGGACTAGCATATGGACTAGTACTAGTTTTAATGATTCCAGCAGCCAGCATCTCTTTGACCAAACACTCAATCTTTGCCTTTTGAGAATGAGGATATTGATATGGACGAATGTTGATGGTTGTGCTCCAGATTGAAGAGTAATACCATGATCCCAAGAACGACGTGGTGGTAGGCCTAAGGCCTGCTCACCTACTTCTGGATAATCATATAATAACTTTTCAATCTCTTTTGATGTTATAGTTGCTTCATCTTCAGTTATTGTTACCCGATTCAACTCGACCAGAAATCCTTAGATTATTTTCTTTAACAAATTGGTCATGCTTTGAGTGACACTACTACTCGAACCATGGCTGGATCCCCTCGAAGTGATACCAATCTTCCTGCATCTTTGAATTTCATGGTAAGAAGTTTCCAATTCACCCTCATCTCTCCTAATGTGGCCAACCATTCCAATCCTAATACCACATAAGTTCCCCACAATTCAAATAGAAAATATTGTTGGTTGATTTGGACTCCTTGCATGTCTATCCTTACCTCTTGGTATACTTCACTCCCACTAACATGTTGACCATTACCAATTGTTACTTCAAATCCTTTGGTCTTCGTAATAGGTAATTGCAGATGATGAGCGAGGCTGGAGGATATAAAACTATGGGTAGCTCCACTATCGACCAAAATTATCACATCGTGCCCATGAATCTTCCCCACAAGTTTCATTGTTCTACCTCTTGTAAGGCCCACAACTGAATTCTAATTCAACACCATCATAGTGCCTTCATTTCCCCTTCAGCTACATCTTCTCTGGTACAGTCAAAGAATTCCTCTGTATCATCTTCATCTGTGTTGGGTGCCTCTGAAATAATCAATAGGTTAAGCTGCCTATATTTAGAACGATGATTAGGGACAAATTTTTCATCACATCTGAAACATAGCCCTAAATCTTTTTTTCAGGGAAATTCTTAATCAGACAACCTTTTGAATTGTCCTTCAGACTTTGCTACTGCAGTCCCGTTGAAGCTAGTCGACTATATGGTAGTATGCACTGGTGAATCAGTGTTACAACCTGCTACTCCATCTCTTGAGTCACGAGATTCAAGAATGTTTGCAACTCGGTGATAATTGGGTCTAAACCTAACTAGTTTATTGCTTGCACTTCCTCTGCCTGATTCAAATTTAAAACCTTGTACTTGTTGCAAAACAGAATTTCGATCCTCCACCTTTTGAGCCATCTCCATTATCTCCATCAATGTTTGAGCCTGTCACAAAATCACTTTTGCTCAAATTTCCTCTTTCAATCCATTTAAAAAAACTCCAAATAACATTCCATCAGATGCCTCCTTCATAGATGCTGACACCTTTTCAAATTCTTCATGAAACACGGTAACTGTGCTAACCTGTTTCAACCCCATTAAGACAACATATTGGTTGATTTTTTGAGAATGATGAAATCAGTTCAACTACTCTCTTTTGAAGTCTTCCCAAGTTAACATTTATTGCCGAGATTCCATCCAATAATACCAATTTAAGGCTTTTCCTTCCAAAAAAACACATGCTGCATGTAATCTTTCTACTTCAGAAATTTCATTCACGGAAAAATATCGCTCCACTCTGAAAATCCATCCCAAAGGATCCTCTCATTCAAAAACTGGTAGTTGTAGTTTTCGAAACTTCTTGCCATCTTTTTTCCAGCCCAGTAGACATTGCTTTCCTCTTCTAGGTTTCCGACAAATCTGGGTTGAGAAGGGGATGCTTCTTCCATCACAGTTCTCCCTTGTGCTTCAATTCTCGGAATAGTCTGTCTTTTCTTACCCCTATCAAATTTATCTCCACTTGTTCAACTCGTTCCTCCATTCTACTCACCATCCCTGAATAGTAGTGCTCTGATACCAATTTGATAGACTTTACTGCTGAAATAGTAAATTAAGGAACAAATACTGTTGTTTCACACTAGATACGCTTATATTACAACAAGTGGTCTAAAAGAAACACAATCATGAGTACACTACTGATATAAAAAATCACATCCTAAGACAATAATGAACTTTAGTTATATAATCATAAAGACCACAACCTTTCTAAACATTCGAGAGGCTAGAAATTCTCCCATAATTCCCTTTTCTTTATTTTATTAATATCTTTGTTTTAACTGTCCTGCCCCTATTTCTAAAGAAAAACCACCCAATACATGTGTAACTGTCTCATGACAGTTACTAAGTTTCTTAATTGATTATTTTGGCCTCCTGGAATAAGTTTTTATAACTTGAGGCACATCATTACCCTTCCCAATAAGAATCACATTGTCCTCAAGGTGAAAGTCCATAAATTGTTGATCGATGATTGCATATGCCTCCCAAGTATTCTCAAATTTTGGTAGGGTTTTCCACTTGATTAGCTCTTCCAATATACCATTGATTAGCTTCCTGATCTGCCTCACTGCCTTAGGCACAACTTGAAGCTCCAATTCTTGGGTAAAAAATGGAGGTAGGTTTTGAGTGGGATTAGTTGGAAGCAAGTATTTTCTCAACTATGAAACATGAAACACTGGATGAATGCGTGCTCCAACTAGTAACTCCAACCGATAAGCTACGGGACCAATCTTTTCCAGAATCTTGTAAGGACCATAAAAGTGGGACTGAGTTGTTCATAGATCTTCTTAGCCAAAGAACATAGTTTGTAGGGCCGAAGTTTGAGATATATCATTTCACCAATCTCAAAAGACAATTCTCTACGATGTCGATCAGCTTGATTATTCATTCTTTGTTGTGCTTGTAACAAATATTCTTTGAGTTCGGTTAAGATCAGATTTCTAGTGCGCACCTACTCATTTACTTATTCCACCTTTGAAGTAGTGTCATCCATGGAAAAAATGATAATGGGTCCCTTCCGTATAATGCTTTAAAGGGTGTCATACATGCATATCTGTTAAAGGATGTATTAAAACAATACTCATCCCAAGATAATCAGTGGGACCATTCCTCAGGATTTTCTCCTACTATACAATGGAGATATGTCTCCAAACTCCTATTCACCACCTATGTTTGCCCATCATTTTCTGGATGATACGAAGAGCTATATCGTAAATTAGTACCTTCTAGCTTGAATAGTTCTTTCCAAAATTGGCTTACGAACTCACGGTCACGATTAGACACAATAGACTTATGAAATCCATGCAATTTAACCACTTCCCTAATGAAAATACCTGCCACATCTTTCGCATCAAAAGGGTGTGAAAGTGGAATAAAATGTGCATACTTAGTAAGACGATCCACCACAACAAAAATAGTATCAAACCTATGGGATTTAGGAAGTCCAGTAATGAAGTCCATACTTATATCCTCCCACACATGATGAGGTATAGGCAAAGGTCGGAGTAACTCCACTGGACTCAAGTTTGAGACTTGTTCTTTTAACAGATTTCACACCTAGTAACAAAGTCTTGCATATCCCTCTGCATACCTTCCCAATAGATATTCCCGGACAACCTTTTATATGTGCGGAGATACCCCGAATGGCCTCTAATAGGAGAAGAATGGAACTCTTTCTATATCCCAGGTATTCAAGATGATTCCTTTGGCAAAACCAAGCGTAATTTATGTAGTAGACATCCATTCTTCAAGCTGTACATGTGTGACTGTCTCATGATAGTTACTAAGTTTCTTACTTGTTTATTTTAGCTTCCCTGGAATAAGTTTTTATAACTTGAGGCACATTAGAATACAATCCTATATTTTCAATCATAATTAACAATTGTAAGTTGCACTTTTAAGTGGGATATTAATGTTCCACAACAAGAGTTTAATAATGGCAAATCAACGAAAAACAAGTAATAAAATATACATCAAGAGCATATTTTATAAGAAAGTATTGAATAACATACTAATACATTATAAGTTCGGACCTAGGAACATAAAAATGTAACTCATTATAAATTTTAATTAGCAAACTATTTTTTTAGGTTAAGGGGGTATCTAATCATTTGGTATATATGACAAAGAAGTCATTTGAATAGGTTGATTCTTCATCTATTGTAGATTATATATATTCCGTTGAATCACTTGTGATACTCATAATAATTCATAGTGCAAATTTAACATAATGCATACCATATGCAACATTTTCATGTGGGACACATCTTCAAAGAATGTATCCAGAACTTGTATATACAAATGAGTGTCTTATAAGGCTTGAGCATAAAGCGAAGCGTCATACCTACCATGAAGTGGGATGTAATGCTTGACTTAGATTAATATAATAGATTTAATGTTAGTCCCATTAGACTTAAATTACCTTAAATATAGTCTCACAAAGTTTCAAAGAGCCTAGATGTTGGGTAGCAGCAACATTCTGCCTAAGATAAGGACTATGAGGGGGTTGGGTGGTCCGTATCAGAGTCATGTTCAAAATATGATGCTTATATAGTGATAAAGCACATCACCAGCCCAGAACAACCATAAGAAGACAAAAGAATTAATAGTAATACTAATCTAAGCCACTAATTTGACTCTGTAGAATACAACTATTGATCTTGTTGCATCTACTGGAGTTGTCAATGAAACTCCAGAGGATTCATTCTAGTGAAGTCTCTCACTCTAGTTGCCACCGTACCCACATTTGGGTTTAAGGGGACTGTAACCTCCCTATAGGCTTGAGCCAACACTTGAAAATTAGCACTTAGCTTTGCCTTAGACACTTGTTCGGCAGAAGGGTCGATCGAAACTTGTAGAGCTTTAGAAGGAGCCTCTGGTTCCAAATTATTATCCGCACTCCTCCTAATGTATACTCTTTGAGGAGCCATATCATGTAGAGAATCGAATAAGGATTATGAGAGAAATGTGAAATTATACACTAATTTATAATGGTTAAAGGGTCGAAAACTAAATTCTACATCTCAACACAATTTTTTAATGAGTTGAGCTAGTAAATAAATGAGTGAATGATCAGGCCAAACTAGATTAGATTTGACGAATCATATTTTCCTGAATGAGTTTTTGTTGTTAGTGTGAATTTTTTGTAGAATTTACGTAGTATTTAATAATAAAATCTTGAAGATCTGCATATTTCAATTCTTCAAGAACTTCAATTGGGATCCCGTGATTGATGATTTGGAAGAAACCCCACTTACTTACTTCTTGTTGAACTGATTTTTTAACATTTAAATCATCAAAATTTGATAAATCAATTGTTGGGATTGATTCTTGATTGTCAATTTGGGATTTTTCTAGCATGTGTTCTTTTTGTTGAATACATTGATTTGGGATAATTTCAATGGTTCTGTTTACTAGGCCTTTTAGTCCACTTGTTTCTTGATTACAAAATCAAGTATGTCATCATTTGATTCAAAATTTTGATCAAGTCATTTGTGTGTTGAATCTTGATGAGTGTGTACTAATGGAAGAAGGAAATTTGGGGTTTTTTGTAACACCTCTGCCTTAGAAAGGGCTAAATTTAGAGAGAACTAATTTGGAAAGAGCTAATTTGTGAGTTGTTCAACTTAAGCTTAAGTTGTGAGTTTTGGGTTAACTTCAAACTACCATAACTTTCATTACAGAATGAGTTAGGTTTCCCATAAGATATCGACTGAAAGGTCTTTGAATCCTCTTTGCAACGCCACCAACTTTGCTAAGTTTCGAGTTCAAATGAGGGAGATATGCCCGTTTGAAGTCATCCTGTCGAGTTAAGGAAAGTTACCCAAATTAATGAGTGGTATTTTGGTCTTTTCCTTACCCCATCAGCCTTAAATGTTTTTGGTAATATTTTAGGGGTCTAAACTGATTTGGGTCACTTTTCACAATCTGAAATTACGCATAGGGTTTAGAGAGAAGTTGAAGAAGAGAAAAAGAGGAGGAAATAGGAGAGGTTCAAGGCGTTCGTCAAGGTTCTTGAGAATTGTCGAGGAATTTCGCCAAGGGTTTGATCCCTAAGAGGTATGTAAGCATCCATAGTGATGGGTTTGTTCACCGACTCGCCAAGCATGATTTACATTATCGAGATCATCCATAAAGATTGAGAAATTTAAGTTCTTGATGAGTGTTCTTGAGGTGTTGTTCTCCATTCTTGAATTTTGATGTTTGGTTGAGTTCTTGAGGTGAGGATTATTTTAATAATTGTTGTTCTTGAAGGTTTTCGAGTAGATTTTTATGTAATTAACAAGTAAACAGATCTAAGAGGGTTTGGAAGAAACCATTCGATTCTAGGAAAATTAGGGTCAGAAAACGAGAAAAAAATTGTCGGGTTTTCTGTGCAGGGGATGGCGTGCCGCGCCAGAAGTGCGCCATAATTGACCCTCTGAAGTTTAAGCGCTTGCGCCCCGTGCCACTCAGTACGCTAGGGTCACCTGCCCCGTCCTGTTTTTAGCCATTTTCTCTGTTTGAGTTCTTTTAAAGTGTACCTTCACTTCTTTCTGAGTCTAACTACTCTAAACTACATCCAAACATCGAGAGATCATTCGTAACGTGAATCATAACCCTTGAATTCATAATTAGATTGCAAGGTAGAGTTAGGAGTAAAGTCTTAAGAGTTCTTTCGAGTCATTGTGAGAAGTCTTTTGCAACTTTTTAAAACTTGAGTACTTGAGTATGAGGATGTGGAGAGTTGAATTTCATTTTTCAAAATGAATATGGGGACTAAGTATTCCCAAGAGTAAATGTTTTTACATTTAAAATGAGAGGAAAAATCGATTTCCAAATGAGCTCATGAGGAGTTTTTGAGTATGATCTCTTTTAAGAGAACCTTTTGAGTAATAATCTCACAGCTTGAGGATGAGGAGATGTTTTTAAACATATGAGCTGAGTTATATTTTGGGAGTAGTATTGAGCACTGATATGGGAACGAGTTCAAACTAACTCAAAGTCCTCATAAACCATGTAGCCAACGTGGGTAGAAAGGGTCATACTTTTTAGATTATACCTTATTTCTTTTTAAACATAGCTTAGTGGATCCACTTAGTTGAGGATGTCTTATACTCTGGCAATGTATAGGACAATTCTGGTAGCGTGGCGAGACGTTGTATCATCACATAGCTCATAGTGATGGTTGTCGGTTAGAGAATCTCCCAAATTGAGTTATTTTGTATCTTTACATACAAACTGGGTGATTATTGTATTTTTAAATACATTGAGTTGTTATATATTGTTTTAAGTGCTTTATATAAACTGTATCTTTATTTTGATTTCTATACTGTATTTGAATTGAGTATCCATGAGTTGAGATTGAGTTGAGTAGAGTTGAAGTGAGTATGTTTCCTTCTTTCCAAGTTCAAGCTTTCATGGTATGTTCAGTGTTCCCCTAACATGCTCTTACATTCAATGTACTGATGCCTTTTGGCTTGCATTGTTTCATGTTGCATATACAGGAGATCAAGGCCATTAACAGGCGCTTCGTTGATACCATAGTTGTTCGAGTTAGCTTTGGTGAGGCTCCTTGCTTCCGGAGGATGCCATTTACTTTTCAGTTTTGTGAGGATCTCGTGGGTCTTGTCCCGACTTCTATCATAACTATTAGAGGCTTCATAGAAAGTAGTAGTTCAGGTGTCTTCTTCATTTCCATTGTTAATGTTTGAGACTTGAGTTGCCTTCTTTGGCTAGTTGAATGTTCATATACATTTCCAAGTTTATTATTTTGAGACATTTGAGTTAAAGCATTATATTTGAGTTCATCCTATGCTGAATAAGTCCTCCGCTTAAAGTTGAGTTAGGCCAAGGTTTCACTTGGGGACAACAATGGTTCTGGAGTGTCTGCCACGTCCAGGGTGTAGGCCCGGGGTGTGACATTTTTTATGGTGGGTTTTGAGAGGGGTGTGGGGGGGAAGAAGGGGGGTTGGGTATAAAATGATGGAAGAAGGAGATTTGGGGTTTTTATGGTGGGTTTGAGGGGGGGGGGGAGTGTTAGGGTTTTGTCCTGATTTTCTTATCTTATTTGAAGTTTATTTTTCTCACCTTATTTGATGTTTATTTTTCTCTCGAAGGAAATTTAAAGTATTGCCATAAATGCTTCGACTTTTCCTGAAAGGAAAATATAATTTTCTCCCATATTTGGTTTATTCTTTTTTTTAGATGAAAAGTCTGGAATCCTATAAATTGAATACACATCTTCTCATACCAAGAACACAATACCATTCATAATGTAGACGTTGAAGAGTTTAGCTTAGGGGCAGATTTTTTCCCAATATGTTTATGCTTTTTAAATATTAGTTTTACAATATCTAGGTTGTTCGTCAAATCATATCAAGAATATGGTTTTAGTATGCTTTTATTTTTCATCTGATTTATCGACCATATGATTTGCAATTGTAAGCTTCCGCATAACGCCCCAATCACTTTCGAACCCAATAAGGGGGAGGGGAGGGGGGGACAAGTGGGGTCAGTTTTGAATTGTGGGGTAGACTGTACTTTTTCAATTTTAACCAGACGTTTTAGATTCATGTTTTTATGAATAAAGAGTCACCTTTGTTAGGGAGTGATTTACACTCAATGTAAGATTTTCTGGGACGAATTCAAATTTAGTTAAATTCAATATGAATATCGAACATCAAATGAGGAAAAAAATTATTTATTCATTCTATTATTTCAAGGGAGTGGGGCTGTGGGTATATGGATGATATATTAATGACCTAAACAAAATACTTGAATTATTTTTTTATTTAAAGTAAAAAAAAAAAAAATCTTTTAAGTTTAATCAAACATCATCAAATATATCATCTTGAAATGGAAATTAGTGAGGTGGCTTCTTGGTGTCATATATATGAATTGTGGTTTGTTTAAATAATATTTTTTTGAAATTTGTATACTCTATTATATCCATAAAAAATTATCAATAAAAGTAGTACTACTACAATTTAATACTTTATTTTAATTTTAATATTATAATTTTATAGCTACAAATTATTATGACAATTGAGAAGATTTGATGGGGACATATACCAAATGTGTATTTTTTTTTAGTAAACAGGAAAAAACATTCCTTTGGTAAAATTTAGATTTTGCATTAATATCCAGAAGTGTACTTACAAATCAGAGTAGGTTTTTGTCTACCTACTCTCTCATGAAATAAACCTCTTAAACAACCTATGAATATAATAAGAACTAATTGTACAACCTCAATTACTTCTGGCGCCTCCAAAGATTGCGATCAAACTGTTAGAATAGGAAAAAGCTTTAAAAAGTCATAAAACAATACTACTTAAATATATTAGAAGAAAAAATTCCATATGCTTGAGTGCAACACTCTTTACCATATTTGTGTTCTTCGTTTGCTAGAAGATCGACACATTAATTTGCCTCTCTCCAAACGTGTTAGATAGTGTCAAATGTGAGTTTATTAAATTTCAACTATGTCAAATGCTCAAAATACAAAAAATGTGAAATTATACACTAATTATAATGGTTAAAAGGTTCGAAACTACATTCTACAGCATATCAACATAGTTTTTTTAAAAAGTTGAGCTAGTAAATATATGGGTCAATGATTATGCCAAATTTGGATGTATTTGAATCATTTGATGAATCATATTTTCATTAATGAGTTTTTGTTGTTAGGGTGAATTTTTTTTGTAGAATTTATGTAGTATTTGATAATCAAAACTCAAAATTTGATACCAATTTTCGTCATTGAGAGTCTATTTATCACAATCTCTTATGATTGGGGGGGGGGGGGGGGGGG
>JAJOOR010037809.1:0-10308 GCA_036250505.1 Solanum acaule | reverse complement strand
GGTGAATTAAGGAAGAAGGAGGGCTGGTGGAAGTGAGGATATGGATGAAACGCAGATGTGAAAAAAGAAGAAGAGAATTTGACTTGTTAATGGACCATTAATTAAGGAGTTTAGATTTAAGATAATTATTCAATTTCTTATTTAAGGGATTTGTGTATCTAATTAAATCTTTTAAAATATATGGTATAATTATTAAAAGTGGTAGTATGTGTAATTGTTTTAAACTAGAGGTAAATATAGTATATATGCTAATGATGTATGTGTAGTTATGTAGTTTATCCTTTTCTTAATGTTTTCTTTTGTGTTTTATTATTATATTTATATACGTGAATGTCTAAGAAAAAATAATTAGTACTTCATAATTGTTGAAAGTTGTCAGACAAATTACATTGGTAAAAATGAGTAGCTAAAAACACTTTTATTGATTCACTTTATTGTCGTAATTAAAAGTTTTAACGACCGAAAAAACTATTAGTGAAGGGATAATATGGTCGCTAAGAGAATGTATAACGTCCGAATTTCATTTCGTTGTTATAGGATTTTTAACGACCGAATTTTTAATCCGGTCGTTAACTTTTAACAACCGAATTTTTAATCCGGTCGTTAACTTTTAACAACGGAGCTTTTAGCAATCGGTGAGGAGTGGATTTTTATCGGTCGTTATTGACTATTAGTGACCGGATAAAGACTTTTAACGACGGGATTTTCTCTCTCTAAAAGTCTTTTTTCTTGTAGTGAGTCCACACAATAGAATTTACTAATAACTGAATCAGTAAAAAAAAATATGTATCATTACCATAGTGAATAAGTAAAAAAGTGAACGGAAAAAAGTAATAGACCTACCTTATTTAGTTTGAATATGTTGTGTAATTGTGTACTATGGATTTTCTTGCTTGTCATTTCGTTATTAATTAAGAGTGTTTATTTATTTTTATTACAAATATATGCTTATTTCCTATCATATTTGATGTAGTTGTGTATTTATAATTAATAGGTATTGGTATTTTATCAAGCAATAAATTGAGGCCTAAAAAAATTGAGGCCCCAATGATTGCTTTAGTGACCTTATAATCAAGCCGACCCTGATCCATGGACTAGTTTGGACTTTAACCCCTCCACTTGAAACGTAGGTCAGAAAGTAGGAAATCAGGAGAAAATTATCAGTCATACTTTCAACTAGCTACCCACTTGGTTGGGTGAGTCTTCATTATTTATTTATCAAATTGTGTAATGATTGGTCTAGATTCATATTAATTGTGTTCTTTGTAATCGTATAGTGATATATTAATTTGTACTTGTTAGTTGAAAACAGGGAGACTCAATAAAATGGGTGGCCTAAAGCCAAAATTTAGAAAAAGAGATACATTTATTTAACATTTTATATATAGTTTACTCTCATAAATTCTAAAAAATATTGTAATTAATTATAATTTAATAATTAATTTTTCTTTTTCAATTGACAGTATAACATTTCTTGTAATATTTTGTAAGAAAATAATAAGCATATATAAATTATAGTACGTTACATAACAACACAAATGTTTAAATATCTTTTATTGATTATATTTTTGAAAACTTTTTCAATAGCATCAATTATCATATAAACTATCAAGATTATTCTAAAAGTGTTTAAAAATAAAATTAAGACCTCACTTCATTGAATATGCCAATTAGAGTATCATTTTTTTTTACTTATATAATATTTCATAATACTTTTCAATAAAAAAACTAATATTATAATGATTGTTACTTTTAGAAGACATTCAAAGTTAAGACAATATTTTTTAAAATTTAATTATTTGATAATCTAATTAGTTTGAGGTTGAAATGTTTAATAAAACATCTCTCAAAGAATTGATGAAGACAATCTTACAAAGCCAATATTAAAACATGGTTGATTCAAATTGAAGTGAATTAGAGAAATTAAGAAACAAAAAGTAACTAAAAATTTAATTGTTTATGATTTTTAATTATAATTACATCAATAATAAAATTTCAAAAATATGTGCATAATAATTAGTACGAGTTTAGCAACAAACTATTAAATTTTCTTAAATTAATATTGTCAAGTATTTATAGTATACCTAACGACTAAAAAGGAACAGAGGGAGAAAATTAATACTGTCAAGTATTTATAGTATACCTAACAACTAAAAAGGAACAGAGGGAGAAGTAACATAATTTTTTATATTCTACTTAGGGTTTCATAAGATCTGGTAGTCTCTTTTATGTATGTATCTCTTTCATCTGCTTTTGGTTCTTCGTTTAATCTTGCCTCTTATTGCAATTTGTTTCTTTTCTGTGCGTATGTTTTCGTAACTGAATTTGGGTTTTTTTTGGTTGTTTTGGAGGCCCTTATTTTTAGGTTGAGCCGCCCTTGAGCTGAAATAAGTAATGTGCACACATGATATTATTTTATCCCCATTTGGTTGAAGGTATTAGATTGTCCTGGATTATTTTTTTTCACCATTCTTGACATAGTGATGATATAAGTTATCCTATATAATTGATGAAAAAACTTATCTCAGGATTAATTATTCCTGAGATAACTTGTTCCCAACTAAACGACCTAGTTCAATTAGTGTGGTCTTGCCTTTATTGATCTGACTTTCTGGTGCAATGTCTCTTTCTCCTTTGTAGTTGGATTTGTTGCACTCGAGTCGGGGTCTTGCGAAAACAGCCTCTCTGCCTCCACGAGTTAGTTGTAATGTCTGCATACATTCTACACTCCCAAACCTAACTTGTGATTGATGTTGTTGTTTCTGGTGCGATGAGTATTGGAAATAATTGATCTAGTTACTACATGAGTGTGCATTGGAATTATGTGATAAGAGATTAAGAATCAATCGAAAACTCATCTTAATTTGCTCGTTTATACCCACAGTGATGATCCGATCAAGTGAAGCAGCCGCCATGAAGCGGAGAAGACTAAACGTGGATTCTCCTACTCAGGGACTTGTAGATGCTGACTATGTAGTTCTCAATGTGGTGAAAAGTAAAAAGAATCAGGGTATCTTGAAGGCAGGGGTGAAAAAAGAGGCAAACCTAGCACCAATTGTTGTGGATAAATCCTTGAAGTCACTGGTGAAAAAGAACTTGATAAAACAAGTCGCAAATATCCAAAGTAAGGGAAGGAATCCTTATTACATGGCTGTTGAGTTTGAACCTTCGAATGAACTGACTGGTGGTGCGTGGTACTCGGAGGGAAATCTTGACATGGAATTCATTACAGTTCTTAGAAACACTTGCCTCAAGGTCATACAAATGCTGAAAGTTGCCACTGCAGAGGGAATCCACGATTTCTTGAAGAAAAGGAAAGTTATTGAGTGCACAAGTCAGCAAATCGCAGAAATATTGAACTCTATGGTTCTTGACAATGCTGTTATAGAGGTAAAGAGTACTGGATTGGGAGAATATCATTCTATTCCTGTTGGATCAATATGTTATCGAACTGCAAGCGGAGTTGCTCTAGAGGCTGATCCAAAAACAATCGCGCCAATGGCTTCAATTCCATGTGGTGCTTGCTCTAGGATTAATCAATGTACACCAAATGGAGTTATATCCCCACAAACCTGTGTCTACTACACTAAATGGTTGAACTTTGATTTTTGATGGTAAGTAAATCCTACACTCTAGTTTTCTTTGATGAAACCAAAACAAAAGGACCATTTTTTTTCACTATTACAACCCAGAATGTGAAGTATTCTTTGCTAAATTGCCCTGCATTATCAAGTTTGCAACTTCATTCACATTTCACATTTATGGTGTGTCACCTTGTTTGGATGGTTGTTACCAGTTGTATTGTGTTGCAACGATTTATATTAGTTTAAATATAGTTTGTTTTGATAGTTACTTAAACTTGTATCGTATTGTTATAGTTATCATTATATAATATAAAGTGTCTCATTTTATATAATGACTGATATGGTGTGAATTGTAATCCTGTTGTTACTTTATTTCTCTTGTTGATTTCTCATTCAAATTATTTATATATGATCTCACATGACGATATAAAATGTTGAAATCTATTCGAACATTATATTCATCATAACAATACATCTTGAAACAACCATCCAAACAAAAAAAAGTATAAGGACAAATATAAATGACTCTTTTCCTAAAATATATTAAGCACAAATCTAGGATTTTATGAGTAAAATTATAAATGGATTCCATAAAAAGCAATGGCTACTAAATTTTGCTAGTAAAATTGTACATGTTTTCAACAATGTACCATATGTAATGATTATTTAGACACGAGGAAAAAGGAAAAAGGAAAAAGGAAAAAAATATCATAAAATATATTTAGAACATTTTACTTTTCTAAAATTAGTTGAATTATAAACTTCGAATCAAGAAAAACATAATGTGGATAAATCAACAAGTTAAACAACATTATAAAAATTAATTTTGCTATTATATATTGTATACTGATTAATTCGAACCCCAATTGTCGAAAAATCATACTCCTTTTAGATATACAAGGTTAAAAATTTTCTTTTAATATATATATATATATATATATATATATATTTATATTGTGAATGTTGAACTCAATTGATAATTTTTTTTGAACTCCACCTCTTTTGTTAACACATATACAAAGTCACTAGGTTCATGTGAACTTAGTAACTTTGATTCGGACTATGTATATCAGTATATGTGTTAATAAAAATATAGTGGAGACAATATCTTTATCAAATCAGTTCAACATCTACAATATATACAAAAAAAGATTTTTTTTAATGTTGTATATATAATAGGTGTATAATTTTTCGACAAATAGAGTTCGAAATAAATAGTATACAATATACTAATAGCATAAATAATTTTTATTAATGTCGTTTAACTTGTTGATTTATCCACATTATGTTTTCTTGTTTCGAAATTTGCAATTCGACCAATTTGTTTTTAAAAAATGTTTTGAATATATTTTATGATTTTTTTTTTTTTACTTTTTCCTATAATCTCGAATGATCATACATATGATACATTGTTGAAAACATATACAATTTTACCAGCATAATTTCGTAGCCACAACTTTTATGGAATCCATTTACCACTTTACCTTAAAATCCTTTATTTGTACTCAATTTTGTCCTTACGGTTTTTTAATGCACCCTTTTGCTGTTTTTCCTCAGCTTGATCATTAATAGGTTCTTTTCTTTCCTCTTCTCTACATCGGTTTTGGGTTTCTTGCTTGACTTGTTTGGATGGTGGTCGTGTATTGTATTGTATCATATCACATTGTATTGTATTATTTTGATGAATATAATGTTTGGATAGATCTATAACATTTCCCTTTATTACATAATGTCAGATACAAAGGATAAAGTATCAAGACAAACCATGTATTTAAACTAACACCGATAGTTGCAAGACAATACAAGAGGTAACAACCATCCAAACAAGGTCACACACCACCAGTAGGCAGTACATGTTTTGAATAAAGTCTAAATATTTATTTGGTTGCTGATGTAAAAGACAAATAAAATGCAACCGTATGTGTGTTCGATTACTGAATTCCATGTGGTTTTGAATGAAGTCTAAAATTTCATTTGGATTTGGACAAGACGCTGAACTCATCACATTAATTCTTCTCGTGCAACAAAGAAGAGCTCTCACTCTAAAGTAATTACTTTGGTTTAAAAGCAATACACCTTTAGCGAAACAATTTCTGATAGTTTGCCCTTCCTCATCCATTGCACCTGCAACTAACACCTCTAGCGTGTCACCATGCAAGATAATGTAAATGAAAAGGATTCAAATTCGTTAGCCTTGGAACCTAAGCCTAGCAAAAAAACCCCAGACAACATATTTATTTCTTCTACGGTTAAAGGACACATTTATGTATTATGCCTATATATATTACATCAAAAGTTGTTCCACTTCTTGCTAGTAGGCAATCAAGACCCACCTACTCTTTTGCATATGGAGCTAAAAAAAATTTCTTACGAACAAGTAATTACTCTAGTATTAACATGCAAAACGATAGGACCATTTTTGACAAGACAATGAATTTAATGATTACTTACTCTAGTATTAACATTGCTTGCTTGAGAACAAGGTTCGGAAACTCTGATGTAAATTAATAGAATGCAACAATGAAATAGTTTTGTTTGGCAAGTGCTACAAAGGATTATAGAAAGTAGAGATCTTAGGTTTGAATCTTGTGAATGAAGAACATTAGTCAGGACATGAAGTTTCAAATAACAAATGGTTAATTTTTTTTTAAAAAATAAAGTTTTGTAAGTGCAGAACACTTGAAATCTTATTTTTGGGTACTTGACGAAGTATACAATACACTTGAGGAAGTACACTAATATCCATATGTCAGTATACAAAATGCTTGAGAAAGATTAAGTTTCAGCACGTAGAACAACATTTTGTATTAAACCTTCAAACTTAAGGATTTACATGGACCATCAAGCACTCCTCCCTCTTTCTGACTCTTTTCACTTGTTCTTTCTATATATCTACACCTTTTTACATTTTTGATGAAGCATAGACGTTGAAGTTCTATGCATTGTTTTGATGATTTGACAAATCTTTTGAGGAATTAGCTATGCTACGTTCAGTCATTCAGCGGAAACTGTATGAGAATCTGATTCGCAGGAGAAACTTTCTTCATGAGATTGTCATCATAAAAAAAGGGAAAATTGATGAAGCATAGATGTTGAAGTACTATGCATTATTTTGATGATTTAACAAACTTGCCAAGGAAACAAATTAGGGATCAGGTACGCACCCGGCCGATCTATTATATGAGTGATATGCTCAGTCAAGGAGAATACTTATTCAGGGGGAACTGTCTCTAAGAAGAATCTTATTGCAAAGGGGAACTGTCAATATAATGGTCAGAGTTTTCACCTCTCTTATCCTTCATATGTATTCAACATATCAAGAGATGAAAACTTGAGTTTTGAAAAATCAAAATAGTCATATTCTCTCTGAAAAGCTACCAAAGTGCTTCAACAACTGAAGAATTTGTTTCTTACAACTGATATCTAATGTTCTAGGTTGTTGAGTCTTTGTTTTTTGCTCTAACATTGTAAACCTTCTCCTCTTATGAGAAGCTTGTGTTTTTATTTTATTTCCTTTCTTATCTTGTAGATTTGAGTTGTTGGCTAGAGTTAGCCATTGTTGTATTGTGGGCTAAATTAGCCCTTGAAGTCTATATCAACTATAGTTAGTTGGTGTCGACAATAGAGTTATTGCTTAGTTGTATTGTAATTGAGTTATTACAAGGAGAGAGGGATTAACAGTTTAATTCCTAGGTTACAAGAGGTTGTAATCTGAAACTTGGCTCATGTTGTTAGTGAAATCCTATGAGGTAGGTTGTGGTTTTTTCTTCCTTGAGCAAGAAACTTTTCATGTAAACACCATGTGTGCTTTACTTTTTGCTGTGCAGATTGTTGTTCTTCTCTGTTCTTTAGCTGTTTTCAGTCAAGTACATGGTCCCTTGACCCGTGGTGGATTCACACAAGTGATCAATTTTCCTATCAACCTTTACAGTTACAGTATGAAAGAATGGCCTGAAAAAAGGACATAAAAACTTTTTCTGAAAAGAAAAAACAATGACCAACTCTTTTTTCATGTCGATGTTCTGAAGTTGCTTACTAATAAGAATCAGCAAAGCGGACACTAATCTGCTTCTTTATTGGTGTCTTACAAGAAGGGCATTCGTCCATTCTTTTCTTTTGGTGAAGCACGTCGCAATCTTCACAAAGGACTTGATGTGCACAAGGGAGAAAACCCACTTGATATCTGATCATTCATACACATAACACACTCCCTCTTTATCTTTACAAAATTAGAGCCAGAACTTTCTGCATAGAATTATAAGTAGTATTCTAAGTTTTTTTTTTTTTAAAAAAAAAATTATATTGTGTCTTTCAATTTATCCGTCTTACTTTTTTTTAGTTCATTTTGAAACACTAAAGATTTTTTTTTTCTTTTTTGTCAATTTTTAAATTTAAAACTTTTCACATGACATGCTTAAGACTACAAAAGATTAAAAGATATCTTGAAATATATATATCTAATTTAGTTTAAGACCATAAGATTCAAAAATCTCCTTTACGTTTTTGAATTTTGTGTCAAGTCAAAATCAGAAAAAAGAAGAAGATTAAAACGGATGGAGTACTATTTATGGAAAATGTGAAATTTTTCCAATAAAAAGAAAGAAATAACTTTGCATCTCAAATATAATTTTAAATATACAAACAATTTTATATCTTAAAAAACTAGAAGAATAGACTTTAAATATAAAACTAAAAAATATTAAAAATTTAAGGCGTCCGATTTTTTTGGCTTTAGACCACTGATTAGATTGAGCCTTGCAAACTATATTGATAAAAAAACATTTTACCTTGATCAACTAGGCAAAGAAGTTCCATTACAATAAAGATACCTCAAACTGGTCCAGGAGCTTGTAGGCTTTCTTTTGCTGCTACTGCAAAGCAGCTTTTTCCTGCTGGACAGTAGATAAATCCTTGTCAACTAAGCACTTCTCCACGTCTCCTGCTTGACACTTCTTTACTGTCTCTTGCTCCTTTGCTAAAACATTATTCACGTTCATAGCATACACACCGGTAGAGAGCATTAAGACCTCCTCCTCCTTCTTTAGTCCAACATTATACCTTTCTAAAGTGTTAATACCAGAATTAGTTGTCTCAATCATGGAATTAATATTTACCAACGCTTGCTCCATCTCCATGGTGTTTTCATCCAGCATTTGCATATCTTGGTGAACTTTTTCCGCATCTTCTTTCTCTTTCCTCAACTTTTTAAGCTTAGCCTAGTCCTTGCCAAGCCTTTGAGTAGCTTGCATTACCTTCTCATTTGCCCAATCAGCCCACCCTTGGGGCTTTTTCTGCAGTGTCTTCAAACGGGAAGTTAGCGACAATATATCTTCATCTCTCTCATTTTGAGGAATGCCTTGTTTAAGTGCCTCTATTTTTTATCTTTTAGACTGCAGTCTAAACTAAGAGATTTCACTCTCACACTTTTGGATATCTTCTTTATTCTTTGCATGTTTCTCTCTACCTTTTCTGTAAAATTATCTCGCTCCACTTTTCCCTTAACATAGAGTTGTTCTCTTTAGTTTTTAGGGAATCAGCTTGTTGTAGAAAAATTTGTTTTACCCTTTCCTCCTTCTTCAATAGGACCTGAAATTCATAAATATTTACAAAATTATTTTTTATAATAGGAGGAATATCAAATAGCAAGTGCATTATCAGAAGGACTGCCTAAGTGAATGCTTGAACCACTATTACCAGAGGCAATAAGTAAAAAAGAACTAAAATTATAATCGATATTGTAACAACATGTCATTAACAACCTGAAGACTCTAAAACACTAACTATATATATTGGTTAAAAGAACACTTTACCTTGATCAACTAGGCAAAGAAGTTTCATTACTAGGATAAAAATACCTTAAACTGGTCCATGACCTTGTTAGCTTTCTCTTGCTACTGCTGTAAAACAACCTTTTTCTGCTTGATAGTAGATAAATCTTTCTCAAATGAGCATTTCTCCACGTCCTCTGCTTGACACTTCTTTACTGCCTCTTGCACCTTTGCTAAAGCATTATTCACGTTCATAGCATACACATCGGTAGAGAATATTAAGGCCTCCATCTCCTTCTTTAGTCCAACATTATATCTCTCCAAAGTGTTAAGACTAGAATTAGTTGTCTCAATCATGAAACCAGTATTTACCAGCGCTTACTCCATCTCCATAATCAAAATTAGTTGTCTAAATCATGAAATTAGTATTTACCAACGCTTACTCCATCTCCATAATCCTCTCTATGGTGTTTTCCTCCAGCATTTGCATTCCCTGGTGAACTTTTTCAGCATCTTCTCTTTCTTGCCTCAACATTTTAAGCTCAACCTGGTCCTTGCAAAGCCTCTGAGTAGTCTGCATTACCTTCTTATTTGACCAATCAGAACACCCTTGGAGCTCTTTCTATAGTGTCGTCAAACGGGAAATTAACAACAATATAGGGTGTGTTTGGTATTAAGGAAAATGTTTTCAATGGAAAATGTTTTCCTGGAAAACAAGTAGATTTTTTACTTGTTTTCTCATGTTTGGTTGGTGAGTAGAAAATATTTTCCGGAAAAGATTTTTTAGTGTTTGATTTATGAATGAAAATTATTTTTGAGAAAATATCTTTTACTAGAGAGTAGAAAATAAATTTTTGAATTGAAATTGAAAATATTTTTTAAAAATAAACTTAATTTTTTTTTTTGGGGAGTGTGGGTTGGTGGGGCTGGCGCCGGGGGGGGGGGGGGGGGGGGTT
>JAJOOR010037807.1:0-13983 GCA_036250505.1 Solanum acaule | reverse complement strand
AAATCAAACAAAGTAAATTATAAATCCAAAACCAAACCAAAAATCCAAAAAACCAATCCAAATTAGAATTCGGTTTGATTTGGTTTGATTTTTCGATTTAATCCAAATAGTGCACACCCCTACTTTAAAGGGGAGCTGAAATCCTTAATTATTATTTTTTAAAAGATTTTGCAAAACCGTTGTTGAAAAATATTGATAGAAGAATTGTTTTGTTATTTGTTAACTATTTTTTTTAATTCAATATTTAGATATTATATTTTTTTTTATATAATCCACTAAAGTTAAAAAAATCAAATTAAAATAAAATAATACGTTAATTAAGTAAATAAAAGTTTGTTATTTGTTACTTTTTTTGGAGGGCTGAAATCTTGAATTGTTAATTTTTCTTATAAATCTTACAAAAATATTGTTGTTACCTTTATTTCTAATTTTGTACAATAATACGTAAAATAAAAATTTAAAATGTAAAATATAAATAGTTAAAATTAAAAGAAAGTATTATGTGAAAATAGAAAATAAAATTCTTGATGAAACTTAACCAAACTTATGATATATGCTAATTAATTAATAAGAGATACATTGGTAAATATGTAGATATGAGAGAGATATTTTAGTCTTCAAAAAAATAATTTTTTGCTTCTGCTTTTGCTTTTTTTAAGAAACAGAAATTTTTAATTTCTTCCCAACAATAGAAAAACTATTGTTGCTTCCATTTTAAAAGCAACTTTAAGGATTTGCCAAACGCTTGATTTTTCAAAAAACAATACTTTTATTCCTCAAAAAAGCACTTTTGGCCTCCTAACAACAATGTCAAACATGCTCTTAAGTCTTAACTAGTATATTTTATTTAAGACTTTAATTTATATAATATAAATCTACTATTTTTTATTTACAACATTAACATTTTAATTACAAATATGACAACTTATTAAATATACACAACTTTATACGTTTTTATAACTACTTTTTTTATTTAGTGGGTTGATTTGATGAGACTCGTAATTTATAGTTTTTTAAACAATTATAATTGAATACATTTCTTTAGTTATTCTTTTTTTTCTTTGTTACTTAGCACAATTACTGGTGTAAAAATATTTCTCTCTTCAATGGCGTTTTTTTTTTTTACTTTTTAGATTTTGATGCTAATTTTTTAAAAGTGAAAATTTATCATCTAATTAATATGATTTCTACCATTAAACACATTCCTTATTAATTTGATGCAATTATTATAGGGGAACAATTTTTTTCTTCTCTCTTTAATCCATTTTAATTCTTATGAGCATATTTCTTTTTAATTATCTCTCTTCAATTTTATATATGTTAGTTACGAAAAAGAGGATGAGTATATTAAATAGTACAGACTTTGTGTTAACATTGAAGACCATTTTCTTTGTAACCGCAATAAATAAGTAACTTACACCAATATATAATCACATTTTATTCCTATTATAAATCATTATACTAAAAGCACCGTTTTGTAATTTTAATTTTGAAAAAGAGTATATTAAATAATGTACATTGCGGCTTAAATTTGGTGTACAATTATTTGTATCCACAACGAATAACTTATACCAACAAATTAAATTTCACACAAAGTAAAAATCATGATTATAAAATAGATTTTTTTATGTGTTCCAACTATTTACTGCCGTACACCATTATATCAACAACTATCTACCAATATAAATCATAAAATTAATAAATAATTATACCAACATATATGAAAAAATGACCATTGTTGATAAAAAATTCTTACATAAAACTAAAATAATATTACAAAGCATTATATCTATGGTATTTTTTTTTATAAAGAAGGACCAACATATCAAATAATTACACCATAATATGTATATAAAATATGATTTTACACTACAAAAAAACATTACGTTGAATTTTTTTCGCAATCTTAATTAAGTCATCATAGTTGGTGTTTGCTTCATAAATGACTCCTTTAATCTTGAAATTCAGATATCTTCGTAAATACATTTCCTAAATAGTTACACACATACTAACCCGATATAATATAATCACTTATTTACATTTCTTAAAAATTAAAAATTAATTAAAATGGTGTATAATATGATGACACTTTGGTGTACAGTTAAATATGATATATAATATATGATGTACACCAATATATACATTATACACTAACCAAAAAATTATTTAATGATAAAAATATATGATATAGAATGGTATAAAGTTGTTTTTCTTGGTATAAATTATGTGCAGAAGTGGTATATATAGTGATAAAAATTATAAAATAGAATGGCATAAACCTATTTTTTTTTGTATAAATTATGTGTAGACTTGGTATATATAGTGGTAACAATTATGATAAAAAATGGTATAAACATGTTGTTTTTCTTGGTATATATTTACATAATATGATATACATTATCGTGACAATTTGATGTACATTTCAATTTGATATACAATTTTTTATTACACCATCATTTGCACCATAAACGAACAAAAAAGAAAACTAATTTGTATAAAATCCTTAATTACACAATGTGCACGTGTTGGCCTAACATTGTTGTCCTAATATATTTACAAATACATAATGTGCACGTGCTGGCTTAACATTGTTGTCCTACTATATATTTACAAATATATATACCAACATATATGAAAAATGACCAGTGTTAATAAAAATTTCTTACATAAAATAAAATATAATTACAAAGTATTATATATATGGTATTGTTTACAAAGCAACACTAACATATCAAATAATTACAGCATAATATGTATTCAAAATATGATTTTACACTACAAAAACACATAAGTTGAATGTTTTTTTTTTCGCAATCTTAATTAAGTCATCATAGTTGGTGTTTGCTTCATAATTGATTCCTTCAATCTTGAAATTCAGATACCTTCCTAAAATACATTTCCTAAATAGTTAGACACATACTAACCCAATATAATATAATTACTTATTTACATTTTTTTTAAAAAAATACTAATTAAAAGAGTAAATTTTAGGTTTAGCAAACATAAAATCCATATTTGTATGGTATAGCTATAGTTTGCATAATTGCGCTCTATAGCAAATTTTATGTTCGCTATGGAACATTAGATCTGTATAAAAATCGCAGGCAGCTTTGATTTGTATAAAATCGCAGGCATCTGATTTGTATAAATCACAACCATTTGTATAAATCGAACATTTGTGTCTATGAAAATTGCGCTTGTATATGTATATGTTCTTTATGTTTGTATATCTGCATAAAATTTGAATTTGTATACAATTGAATCGAAATAAAACATTTGTATATCAAATCTATCTCTCGCTCGCTTTATACAACACAAATTAGACATTGTAATTTGTATAATTTGTGTTTGTATAAAGCGAGAAAGAGAGAAAGGCAAAAGAGAACTGGTAGGGGAAGATCTATATTTATATAATTATAAGTGTATAGGACGAAAATATATGTATTTGTATTTGTATATACAATTTTCTCTCGCTTTATACAACACAAACACAATTTATACATTTGTGTTTGAATAAAGTGAGAGAGGTGAGGGAGGGTGGCGAGCGAGATCTGGGAGAGTGGCGAGCGAAATTCTCTGGGGAGAGAGGTGAATGACAAGTGTTTCCTACAGATTACAATTAAATGAAACTGTGGTTATAACATTTAATTTGAATTAACAGTTTGCTACTTTATACAATTTTTCCTAATTAAATGGTGTATCATATAATGATACTTTGGTGTACAGTTAAATATGATATATAATATATGATGTACACCAATATATACACTATAAACTAGCCAAAAAATTATTTAATGATAAAATATATGATATAGAATGGTATAAAACTGTTGTTTTTCTTGGTATAAATTATGTGCAGAAATGGTATATATAGTGATAAAAATTATAAAATAGAATGGCATAAACCTGTTTTTTTTTGTATAAATTATGTGTAGACTTGGTATATATAGTGGTAAAAATTATGATATAAAATTGTATAAACATGTTGTTTTACTTGGTATAAATTTACTTAGTATGATATACATTATGGTGATAATTTGATGTACATTTCAATTTGATATACAATTTTTGATATACACTATCATTTGCACTATAAACGAACCAAAAAAATACAAACTAATTTGTATAAGATCCTTAATTACACAATGTGCACGTGTTGGCATAACATTGTTGTCCTACTATATATTTACAAATACATGATGTACACGTGTTGGCTTAACATTGTTGTCCTACTATATATTTACAAATATATATACCAACATATATGAAAAAATGATCAGTGTTAATAAAAATTTCTTACATAAAAATAAAAATAAAATTACAAAGTATAGTATCTATGATATTGTTTTACAAAGCAACACCAACATATCAAATAATTACACCATAATATGTATACAAAATATGATTTTACACTACAAAAGCACATTAAGTTGAATTTTTTTTCACAATCTTAATTAAGTCATCAATAATTGGTGTTTGCTTCATAAATGACTCCTTCAATATTCAAAGTCAGATACCTTCCTAAAATACATTTCCTAAATAGTTAGACACATACTAACCCAATATAATACAATAATTTATTTAATCACTTATTAACATTTTTTAAAAATTAAAATATTAGTTAAAATAATGTATAATATGATGACACTTTGATGTCCAGTTAAATATGATATATAATATATGATGTACACCAATATATACACTATAAACTAACCAACAAATTATTTAATGATAAAGATATATGATATAGCATGGTACAAAAATGTTGTTTTTCTTGGTATAAATTATGTGCAGAAGTGGTATATATAGTGATAAAAATTATAAAATAGAATGGCATAAACCTGTTTTTTTTTTTTGTATAAATTATGTGTAGACTTGGTATATATAGTGGTAAAAATCATGATATAAAATGATATAAACATGTTGTTTTTCTTGGTTTAAATTTACTTAATATGGTATACATTATGGTGACAATTTGATGTACATTTCAATTTGATATACAATTTTTGATATACACCATCATTTGCACCATAAACGAACCAAAAAAATATAAAATATTTTTTATAAGATCCTTAATTACACAATGTGCACGTGTTGGTTTAACATTGTTGTCCTACTATATATTTACAAATACATAATAAATTATTTAAACCATTAGATACACCTTGAACGAACCATCCTTATAAAAAAAATAGTGCTTGATCAAAATAATTTATAAAATTTGTTATATATTTATTGTAATTTTGTTTTTGGTTATATGAATAATACCATCATATACAAATTATACTCAATTTCCAAGTTAAACAATTATACGATTTTTTTTAAAAAAAATTTCCCAGATCAACATACGAATTAAGATTCAAAACAATTGTACAACATACAATTTACATAAAAATTCAACCAAAAAAACCTTTAAAATATGTTTCAGAAATTCAATTTTTTTTTTAAAAATCGAACTATATATTTGTCATTTTGCTACTTGAAACTATTTGAAAAAATTGTAAAATTGATCTACAGAAAACTCGATACTAATTTAAAAACCTCATACATACTTTTTTATATCCCATATTTCATCATGTTGAATTAAAATTGACACATAATTGCTTTCAGCCATTGAAAAGGGGTTAACATGAGATAGATAGTTTATTTTTTGGTTAAAATATGTTCCTTTAAGGTTACGAGAGAGACACATTAACTAACGAATGAGATATTTGTGGAAGGTAAAAAACAGAAGAAAATTTAGCAATTAAAACCCAATTCAATAACCAATGTGCATTATCTTTATTTTATATTTACCAGTTTTTTCAATTTTTTGTTGAAATTTGTAGAGATTCTATTGTTATGTTGGTGAAATGTTAAACTACTGTTATATAGGAGTAATTTGAGCGCCTAAATTGTATAGTTAGATTTTTTTTCCCTTTTAAAATAATATATTGTCATACCGGAGCTAAAATTATCACTTTTTAAAGCAAAAATGCATTAAAGGACACTTTCCTTTTGAGATAACAAAACATGCAAATCACTCATTGTCCAGTTACTTACCCAGAAATTAATGGTTGATAACGCTCAAATGTCCTCCTTAAAACCAATTAAAAGACATAACGGTTGTAGTCAATAAAAATACCCAACTAAGAGTCGGGGTCGAATCCCATAGAGAATGGTATATCGTAAAGAATTCTATCAAGAAATTTGGATTGTAAACTCATTCATTTGTAATAGTAAAAGCAAGTGGGTGGATGATTCCACCAATTTAATAACAGATTTGGTTATCAATTGTCACAATTAAACTAGGATTTCAGAGAATTCAAGAGTTAACAAGCAATCTAGGGGTGCGAGGATTAGAAATCGATGTCACATAGGGGTATTTGTGTTGCTCTATAGTGATGAACACTCATGAATAGGCTAGGTCATCTTCAATGACGCTAATCATCTTTCGATCTCAAAGTATTTATTCATAGAATCTCCTTTCAGTCTTATCTATGTCAATCTAAACAACCAATAGCTTACTCTACTCTATCTTCCGATGCAGAAGTAGGGCAAATAGATTCGACCCATAACCTCTATTTTAAAGCAATTTACAGACATCAAACTTAAATTTCTAGTAATGAATTAATTACCCACTTCAATCAATCTCTTTCGAGCATCGACTGGAGATCGAAAGTAGGAATTAAGTTTGCAACTTTAAACCATAAATTAAACCCATGCTAATTAGTCCAAATTCATGTATGAAAAGTAGCAAAACAGAGAATAACACAATACCCACTACATTAAATCAACACCCAAGCTCATAATTGCACCCCTAGATATTGGGCTTTTAGCTACCCATCACAAAAAGCAAAGAAAATGTACCTTACATGAAAGCAACCATGGGTAACATGAAATTAAGCAATTACAAGCAAACCTACTTTGAATTCAATTTCAATTTGTCAAATTCAAGAGCAAAGTTGAAAAATCCCAAAAGCTAGAAAGTGTTCTTCACAAAGTAAAGTGTTTCTCTCAAAACTAAGAATATTCAGAACTCTGAAATCTGAACTCTCCTTTTCTCTCTTCTTTGGGCTATTTATAGTTTTCCAAAATTTGGCTCAAAAACTCAATGGGCGTCTCACTCGGAGACATTAGTCGGGCTCGCTAAACTTCTTTGGTGAATCGCTGAACTTTTTTAGTGAATTTCCAACAGAGCTTCAACTCGCCTTTCTTTGCTCTAGGATTCACGTGTTTGAACCTCAATTGGTGATCTCGTTTGAATCTGACTTTCACCTTTGACGTATCGCCGAATACCACCTTGGTTTGCCTTTCGAGCCTTTAATTTTTCTCCTTGCACTGTCGCTTTCGGCAATGATCGGCAAGGTCACCTTTATCATTCAACGAGTCGCCTTTTCATGTGAAGTTCACCAACCTGTCTCGACATATAGAAGTGCTGTGCACTGTCACTTTGGGCGAGGTCATTCTCATTAAGTGGTTCACCTTTCTTGTTTGGCGATCATAAATGTATAGTTTGCACTTCTTTTTGTATTTTTGGCTATTCTTTCAAACATTCATCCTTTCCTTGTTCATTAGCCTTCATAGCTGCAAATCATCAAGATTGTAACATCCTGGAAATTAGTAGGCTAAACTAGAGCTAAACGTGAAGGTTAGAGTCAAGGAAGGAGGGAAAGAGCCAAGGCAAAAGGCCAAGGGCCAAGGCTGCCCATGACCACGATGGCCTTCATGACCCGTGGTGCCACACATAGTGGTGAGGCAGTAAGCCCCCAAGGCTGCCCTAAATTGGCCTCCTCCACATGAGCTACTTCACGGCTCGTGAAGCCTTAGACGACTCGTGGGAGTGGCCGTGGTCATGCCTTGGTATATCAAGGTTGAGTGAGGGTGGCTTAGCCACTGCCTCAAGGCCCACGAGAGCGACCACGACTCATGGTAGGAACCACGACTCGTGGAGTCCTCCGTGAAGAAGCCTTAGGATTTTGGGGCTTAAGGCATGGTTGCCTAGACACTGCCCCATGGTCCACGAAGGGGACCATGGCTCGTGGTCATGACCACGCCTCGTGGGGCTTCACATAGACCCTGGGCAGGTCACTTAAGTTGAAGGTTAAATAAGTCTTTTCTGGTTTTAGTCCAATTAAAGTGAAGTTATTTTGGGTAAGTCTAGGACCCATATATAAGTCATTTTTAAAGTCAAAACCCCAAAAGAATCCCAAGTTTTCATCCTCTCAAATAATCTCTCTCTAGAAAGTGAAAAAGAAGAAGAAGAAGAAGAAGAAGAAGAAGAAGAGGGTCAAGCTAGGTCAAGTCAAGTCTCCATTGTTTCAAGCTTGGTAGGCTTTTTAATCAAGGTATGATGGTTTATTCATTCATAGATTCCTTTGATCCATGAAGCCCCCATGTTTTCCCCAATTTAGAAGAAGAATTCCCCAAGTCAAACTAGGGTTTCTTCTAATGTTATGGGTTATGATCCAATAGAGTGGATTATGATTGTTTATGATTGTTTATGGTTGATTATGATTGTTTATGATGGAATTACATGACTTTAGTATGATTATACATGTATTCATGCTTAACCTATGATCCTAGGGTGAATTTGATATAGTTGGGTTTTATGCCATGAAAAGGGAAATTGAGGGCTTAGATGTGATCTTCTAGGATTGGTGAATTGCTTTATATATTTGCTTGAGATGGAAGCACATGGACATGAATTGCTTAAGAGTAAAGCACATAGATATGAATTGATTAAGATCAAGTATGCTTGATGAATTATGATTTAGTAATGCTTGAGATTGAAACAATATGATGATATACGATTAAAATTGCTTAAGAATGAAGCATGTGATTAGAATGTCTTGAGATCTAGGCACATGTGATGATTGTGAGAAGTAATGTTTTGAGAATAAGGCTTGTAATTATGAATGTTAATTGCCAGGGCTTTGATGGTAAAGCTAATATGATGAACTATAAATGTTAAGGCTTTGAGAGTGAAGCTTATATGTTTGATTAATGGTGGATAGGAATGTAGTGGAAGGATTTATCCACATGAACTATATTATGAAGGTATGCATGTTATTATAAAATCCATGTCTAATGCTTAAATTCTAGATGTGTTGATTGATAGTAGGGCTTGAACCTTGAAAGGGCCAGTTGATCAGATTGCATGTTTTATGAAGTTTATGTAAATGCTTAAGAACACTTTGAGAGTGAAGTTTTAATGATTATGATAATGTTGTTGTGGGATGATTGAAAGGTTATTCTCATGAACTTATAATGAACATGATGTGAAAGGTTTTCTCACATAATAATGATTCTAAGGTTGAAAGTCTTTCTCACCTAATTGAATCTAATATGTACATGTAGACATGGACGGTGAAAGGTTTTCTCATGCATGATCTAATGAGCTATCCTATGAACTAACATAGATTGGTTTTCAAGGACATCCTTCCATAAAACATGAATTAAGTAAGACTTAATGATAATTCCGTCGGAATTATGCTTAGCACCGAGTGGATATTGAATATGAGATGGAAGCTTCTACGTCAGTTGAGTCTGAATTCCAAATGGGATCCTTTTACGCTAGTTGAGTCTGGGTTCCCCAAGTATATCTCATGAGATGGAGACCTTTTACGTTAGTTGAGTCTAGGTTTCTAGTAGCAATCTCCTTATCCCATAAAATACGTGTCCTCGTAGGAAATTTAGCTAGTGGATCCACCTAAGCTAACAAATCATGGTGCTACCTTAGGCAAGTAGGACAACCCTTTTCAATGTGGGTAACACCGGGTGATCATGTTATAGCTCACATGTTCTCATGTCGGTTAAGGCTAATTCCCACAATGACAAGACTAATAGTGAACTAAGGTTACTTTAAGGAAGTATTGTAAGTATGTTTTCATATGAGGTTTACTTGCATGATGTATGCTTAGCTTGGATTGTTACTATAGTGCTTTCCTTGATATGTTTGACTAAAGGTTAATGTTCCCTTGTCTATGAGAAATAAGCTAAGGATGCGATCAAAGATGATGAATATGAATGAAGGCCTAATTGGTTTGCTTAGCATGGGTGAGATTTATGGGGTCTTATCCATGCATTGCACAAGCATGCTTTGAGGTTATTATGAAGTGTTTCTATTATATTATGTTGATCTTGGTGCATTGAATATGCTTATGATTATGTTATTGTCTCTTATGCCTATAACATATGCCTTATGTTGATGTCTCTTATGATTATGGTATATGTATTATGTTGACTAATGCCTTTATTATGCTTATGTTGATGATTTATGCTAGCCATCATATTTAGTACATTAACGTATTAACGCATACTCTTGCCTACATTCTTATCAAATGTAGAGTTCGGAGATATTGACTTCCATCCTCTTGGCTAGGTTCATAGTAGAGCAAGTGAAGATTTGGTGAGTCCTCATAGCATCGAGGACTTGATCACCTTTCCTTTTATGTCTTTCTTTATGGTAGAAATATTATATGGGTTGTGTCCCAAGACTATTCATGTTTTAGATGGTTTGAGACAAGTGTAAGACTTCCGCTTCGTTTTATGAAACTTTGATTATATTGGAAAAATGTTTTAAATTTCCACACTTTTCTATTATCTTATGTTATGATATGCTAAGTGTCTTGTATGGAGTCCTTTGGGGTTCTATATGCCTTGTTACATCTAGGGGGTACCCCTGGCTCGTGACAAAGATATCATCAGAATAGGACAAAATTATGCATTGCGGACACTAATTATTAGCTAAATAGTGCAAATCTAACACTCATCAATGGTTCAGCCAAATGACAGTCCGTCCACTTTAATTGTTATTATTATTTTGTAAGTCGTTGGGAGTGTAGAAACTTACACTATAAGTGTATGCAGTATCTTGCCAAACACCCAAGCCATGACATATTACAAGTTGTTGGTTGGTGCACGACTTCACAGTTGTTCTTTACCCCACACCTTATATGTTGTTACCTCAGTTTATACGGTTGATGTTGCCCAAAATACACCCTTAATTTGAATAAAAGTGATCGACGTCAAAATATAGTTGCTCAACAAGTTTGGGATCGAATCATACATTGAGCGTAATGATAGATCTTCATAATTTAATACTAAAATTCAAACTATTAACTACTATTGGAGTTGGAGGTTTTAAGGAGAATTATTAAACAATTGTACTACTTTACTTGTAATAAAAAATTAAAGTTAAACTAGGATTCCAGTTTGTAATGTCCCATTTCTTGTGAATTTTCTTTTCATTGTGAAATGAACATTTTACCCTTCCCTTTAGAGATCCATACTTATTTTGTGTTTCAGGAATGGTTGGTGTGGTCCTCGATGCGATCATATGTGTTTTTGCTAATTCGACCCCTGTTGAGTTGAGAATTCTTAATAGAGTTGACATTGGTCAACATTTGGAGTTCCGAGAGTCAGATGGGAATTCCATCTTTTCCATTGCATTTGGAACATCGAGTTTGTTCTATTTGAGTGGTGTGTTAGAGCCCCAAGGCCTAGAGTTTGCTAAAAGTGGGCTTTTAGCCTTAAAATTGGGTCGGAAGGGTAATTCCATTAATTGACCTCTTTCGGCAACGATTCCATTGAGTTCTAAATGCCGATTCTAATGGGGTAGCATGTTCAAGTTATTTTTATCGGACCCCAAATGATTCTCGAGGGTCCATTCAGAGGCTTTTTATTTAAGTTTGTGTTGCTGGTTTCAAATTCTGGTGCAGGTAATTTTTGACCTTCACGATTGCGACCCTCTATCTCGCAATCGTGATGTATCTTTTTTGTGGACTACGATCACGACTTAAGCATGCGATCACGATGAACCTTTCCTCCTATAACCTTTGCGATTGTGGACAGGGAGTCTCGTGATTGCATTGTATGTTTTCTATGCCTTCGCGATCGCGGGAGTTAGTGGATCGCGATCGTAAGGAGTAAATCACACCAGAAGAGAACCCAAATTTAGGATTTCTCCCAAAATTCCCATTTTCACAATTTCAAACCCTTAGAGTTTTGGAATGCAATTTTTGAGTGATTTTCGGTGATTTCTAGAGTTGGGTAAGCTTCTTTTACTTATATTTATTGATTCCTATTAAATCCATCCTCCAAAAACATCTTTGAATCAAGGTTTTAAGTGGGGATTTTAGGATTTTTTTGACAAAATGAGAAAAATGGAGATGTCATAATTTCAAGCACGTTTCTTACTCATTTTCAATGGGTCTTTATACCACGGTTTATTTTTGGCTTGTGGAATGTATATTTCAATTAAAAATCTTCTTTTGCCCTTTCAATTTTTGAACTAATTTTTGGACTGTTTTACCACTGATTTCAAAACCTATCAATATGGGTATTATTGGGCTCCTTTTGGTGAACTCTTTCCATTATCAATAGTTGGGGATAATTCCGATTAGAGTGTGGTTGATGATTTTCTCCAGTGGAGTTTTTCGACTTAAGTTTAAAGCCTTGAGGTAGATTTGGCTATCCCTCTTTTAGACTGAGAAGAGTGATTAACCTGTACTTAGGAAGTTAACTATGAAATGAGTAGTAGTATGTGCTTTAGGAGTTGTTAAGTGTAGATATCCTTATTTAAATTCATTTGATGACTTACTGCCTGTGTGGAGACTTATGTGATACTGTTAGCTATTGTGGGAAATTTGTGATACTTGAGTGCCCGCGAGGGGTTGTGTGACTGATATTATTTTTGGACTTGAGATGCCCAAGTTAGGGGCTTGATTTGAGTTCTAAACATCTTAAAATGAAAGAAATGTTTCCTAAGTGGTAAAGACTGATTTCAAGTGGATTCCTCCACTATCCCTATCATTTGAGAATATGTATCATGACCTGTTGAGCTTAAGAATTCGATACTATTTGCAACTCTTAATGAAATGATTATGCATTGTGTTGTGATGCATTTATCCTTATATCATTATTCATGGAAATATGAGAAAGTGAAGAATACCTATCTTTTGAGAAATAAAATATGACACCTTACTTATATCTTTAACCATGCTAAGATGGCAAGTTGATGAGACATTGAGATTGGTATATGGACTGCGAGTTCCCCATGGGTCCTTGCCAAGACGCTAGAGGCTCGGCAAGGTGTATACGACATGTTGTGTGATGACCTTGGTACCTCCTCATCCCATCATTTAATTGTCTCATTACATCATTGGTCAGCCCTGTTGTGTTGTGTGACTTGTTTATGTGCTGATTTACTATTATTTGTCTCCTTATGTGTTGATGTTACTCGTGCAGTTCTATATAAATTGGTAGCACCGATGCCAGAATGGGACTTTTCTGCGTACAAGTAGAAGCATTCATAGTTTACTTCTTAAGTCTGTGTAGTTGCTTTTACTCAGTCGGTCTAACCTACTGAGTACTTGATGAGTCCACAATTTGGACTCATTTAGGGCTTCATTTTAATAGAATTAGTTTCCTCAAATGCATATTTTCACTACACCATTTTAGGCATACAACAACACTTGTAAAGTGTGGCCTAAACTAGCGAAAAGTGTGGCCTTTGATAAAAGGCAACACTTTTTGACTTTAGGCAACGCTTTTTCGGGGGTGGCCTAAAAAGGCGTAACCTTTGACCTTAGGCTACACTTTTCAAGTGTTGCCATAGCAGGTACGCTTAAAAAGCGTGGCCGATGAGGTACAAAGGCCACGCTTTGTAGCATCTAATTGCCAACACTTATATTTGATAAAACTACACCTTCTAGCGTGGCCTTTGCTTTGTTATTGGCAACACTTTAAAAGTGTAGCTTTTAATACCTCTTCAACAACAACACTTATAAAGTGTAGCCTTTTCTAATGTACATACTACATTTTATTATCAATAAGCCATACCATTGACATCCCTATGCAATGTTGTCTAGATTTTTTATAGCCACAATTTCTAATTGAAAAATAATAATTTTGGTTTGGATAGATTCACTTATCACATAATTGTATAATATAAATGATCTCAAGCATCAAATAAGCTTATAAAAAATTCAATATAATAAA